>JAKCPI010011941.1:0-53672 GCA_023213315.1 Euborellia annulipes | reverse complement strand
AAAGTTTGGAAACCGCTTGTCTATTATTATTTAAAATCTTTGAAGCCATGGGCGTACCCAGCGAGGGGCAGGGGGGTCAGCTGCCCCCCCCCCTAGAAGCAACAAAAAAAAAATTAAATGTTTATAAAGTGACGAAACGAAACAAAATTGGTGGATGGCGACGGGGAATGATCTTTTTGTTAGGACTCGAGGGTTTTTAGGCCTTTAATTCGAAGGCTTTACCTCTCTATATAAAAAATAGCTATGTCACAATCTGGACGACCATGATCTGCCCCCCCCCCCCTGGACGACCATGATCTGACCATGCCCCCCCCCCTAGATTTGATCCTGGGTACGCCCATGTTTGAAGCTCTTCAATTTAACTAACTGAGCCCTCGGGGCTTGGAGTAGAGGTTAGCGTGCTAACCTCGTATACCAAACGTCGCGGGTTCGGACCCCAGGCAGTCCGATGATTTTATTTAAGCCATTTGGATACCAAATGACTTAAATAAGAATGCCTGGACCCTAAATAATATATATTCATAACGGTTATCGTCAAAAGTCTTAAATGGCCTAAGTTGCCGAAAAGACTGTATGAATGTGTGTGTAATTGGAAGTGTGAATGAGAAAAAAGTGTGAATGTTTTTTGCTTAAAAAAAAAAAAAACTAACTGAAGATTATTTAATTTTAATATTTATTATTTAAAAAATCTGGTGTGACTAGCCGCACAGCACACAAATCTCTCTTACCTTCGGTTGGAAGTTGTGTTTGTGCTTGGCACACCTGAGTTTTTTTTTACAATAAATATTTATCAATATTTATTTATTTTTTTTTTTTTTAAACATTCACACTTTTTTCTCATTCACACTCACACTCACACACACATTCACACAGTCTTTTCGGCAACTTAGGCCATATAAAACTTTGAAGATAATCGTTGTAATTAATAAATCAATTTGGGGTTCAGGCATTTCTATTTAAGCCATCTGGTATCCAAATGGCTTAAATAAAATCATCGGACTGCCTGGGTCCGAACCCGCGACGTTTGGTATAGGAGGTAGGCACGCTACCTATCAATATTTAAATTCGTGATATGAAATTTATAAACATAGAAAAATATTTATATTTTGTTACCATGGCAAATATATTTAAAAATTTAATAATCTTCAGTTAGTTAAATACTGGGACTACCATATAATTATAGATTTTGAATAAATGAACCCTGTTACGCATTAGTGTGTCAAGTGCCAGCTACCGAGATTTGAGAAAATTAACATTAAAGTTTTTTTTTTTTTTTCATTGGATTATATATAATTTTTTTTTGTCAATTTTGCAAGTAACATTAAATATAAATTTTTTTAGGACATATTTAATAAAAAATACTATTAATTATAGCATTTGAAACAATATTCCGTGCTTAACTCAATTCTTAATTTTTTGACGCTTGACCCACTATTGCATAACAGGTCCAAGGTCCAAATATTAGACAAGCAGTTTCCAAACTTAATTTTATTACACCTCCCCGAAAAAAATTTCTTCGCTTCCGCACCTATTTTTTTTAATAGAGGTTTTTTTTTTTTTTTTTTCTTTTTAAAAACATTCACACTTTTTTTCTCATTCACACTCACACTCACACACACATTCACACTGTCTTTTCGGCAGCTCAGGCCATATAAGACATTTACGATAACCGTTATTTATGAATTTATATATATTAGGGTCCAGGCATTTTTATTTAAGCCATCTGGTATCCAGATGAGGTTAAAAAAAAAATAATGATATTAAAAACTTTATTAGAAAAAAAACAAAACCACAATTACCCGAATAATAACAATGTGTTGGCTCCCCCCCCCCCCCCCCCCCCGGTTGGAAATTATTTATATAGACCATATTTCATTCATAATTTATTTAAATCAAATATCAGATAATTTTCTATTTTTAATAGTATAAATAGATTCTTATATAGAAAATCTTTCCAATAAATTTCATTCAATCATCAATTAAAGATAGTTCAATTCAAATCAAGAATTTTTTTATTAAATTTTATTGTTAGGAATTAAATTTTTTCTTTACAATTTCAACAAGTTAAGTCATCCCAATTTGATGCCTTTGATTTAGGTTTGAATGAATACTGACTTGATAATTTAAAAATTTAGTACATTATTTATGTAACACTCTATACATTTACATTACATTAGGCAATAATTATATAAAGAAAATAGATAGTCAAAGATTTTTTTTAATTAAATCAATTTCCCTAATATAAAGTATTATTAAACAATTTTTCTCTATAAAATATTATTGAAGATCAATGGCCACTGGGGCTTAAAACCATCCTCCTACCCTAACTCTCTTGAAAAATATACCTTAAATAGAATAAATTTATTTATTATATTATTTTTTTATTTTTCAGATGGCAAACAGTGTAAGAAGAGTCATCACCAGCCTTCACGTCTCTGCTGAACCTGCTAGCTGCTCCTGTCTTCAGGGCTCAAACTGCGCTTCCAGCACCTGCAGTACAAGGCAGTCTAAGGCTTGTAAATTTTTATTAGCGGGGCGCAGAGCTAGATATATTTAGGTTTTTTCAAAATTTCTTTTTCTTTTTGATTCGACTTCAATAACTTATTTTTAGATAGATTAAAAAATAAAAATAGGATGTATTAATATTTTCTTTCTCCATTCCAGGATCCCTAATTTAACCATTTTTTTCAGAGCCCCAATTCATCGATTGAAGACATCGTGGGATAACAATGGATGTGTATGTAAGTAGGTTTTCTTGTAAAATTTGTATTCTATTACGAATGCAAATGAAAACATCCACCGTGGGACATCATCTTCATGAGACAAAACAAAGTGTTTAGCTTTTAGGTTTATCAGTCATAGGAAGGATATGTGTATTGGGGTATCTCTTCATCTCTTTCTATCTTTTTTCTTTTTCAGCTTAATTTAAATGTTAAATACACATAATCCTTTAAGTTAGATATACTACATTATATAGAATCTAGGGGGAGATAAAACATTTCTGCGCTCACGCTTTCTTTTTTTTTGGGGGGGATGGGGGGGTCTAGGCCTCAGGATCCTCTGAGTATCAACTGAATGTTTTTCGATTGGGGAATGATGTTCTTATACTGGCATAGGTGTTGTTATTCTTTCCCCATTGTTCCCAAATAGGACGGCAGTGATTGGGGCACTGCAACGTTAGGTTAGGATAGGGATTCCCAGAAAAGAATGTCTATTCCCTAATTGACTGATGTTCAGGAGAAAAAAGAGGATTCTCTATTAACGCGTTTTTTTGCAAGAAAGATTATCTAAATCTTTCAATCGAAAACCGGTCGTCCACTGGATTCTTGGCCTGAATGTTTTAGTAGAGGGTAGGTTAGAGGCGGAGTGGTGCGCTCTTTGGATAGGATAGGTGTTGTTTAGCTTTTTTATACATTCCGACCCTCACCATACTCTTACTGAGGCATTCAGGTCCTTGACTCCGGTCTTGTACTTACCGGGATTCGCATCCTAACACCGTTTTTTCTATTTTCATTTCTTCTTCAACTTTACTTGGGTGTGGGCGCGTTTCACCGTTCCGTTATCGATAACTTTTTTGAAATATAGACTTACCTGTCTATCGGGAGTGTTCGTGTTTCGCGATCGTCTCAAGAAAGAAGAGGCTCTCCACTGAAGAGTTAGGTGGCCAACTGAGCCACAGAGGGGATTGGGTGTAGGTTAGATTTTGAAGACAGAAGACTTGGGTTTCTGCGAGTACTTCTTCAAGGTAACTAATTTTTAATATATATAAAAGGAATTTGAAAAAAAAAAAACAGCTGATTATTAATGAAATATCATTGACAATACTACTAACCAATTATTATATATTTCAATGATATAAAAAGAGGATGCTGCCAATAATAAAAAGCATCTATTTTGTTAACACTATTTATTTCGGAACGTTTCGGCTATGATCAACAAAGCCATCTTCAGCCCTCCAAGCTAGAAATATATACCTACATTCATTAAATAATTGTTTTGTTAATAAATCGTCATAATAGTAGCTAGCTTGGAGGGCTGAAGATGGCTTTGTTGATCATAGCCGAAACGTTCCGAAATAAAGAGTGTTAACAAAATAGATGCTTTTTATTATTGGCTGCATCCTCTTCTTATATTATTAATCTAATTGTATAACAGCCAGAATTCGTTATATATTATATATTTCATTTTTCAATTCTCCCAATATTTTTTTCAAGTTCCACTTTTAATAATAATAATAATAATATTTATTTAATATTTATATTTTTCTCCTTTGTTTCAGATGGGTGGTTGGGAGTGGGGGCTGCACTTCGGCGTACTTCGAATGCAACCAAGTGAATTCTTCAGTACGTAAATATTTAATTAAATCCATTCAAAATAATTACTCAAAGATATAAGAAAAATATTATTTTCTTTTTTTTTTTTAGTCAATTTTTAGTCATCATTATAAAAATTTAGAAATATTATTCAATGCCGTGGTGGCATGAAAATTTCAAGTTAAAATAAATAGAAAAGCATAACAAGAAAACAGTGACTTTGATAAATCGGATCTAAAACGTCAACTCAAATAAATAAATATATTTTAATTTTGATAAATAAAATAAAATATCAAATCTTAAGTATGCCTATTAATTTTTTTTTTTAATCACGCTAATTTCTTGATATTAATTTTTAAATTTATTTTTTTTTTTTAGGTGACACATCAAAAAGAATAAACAAACAAAATAAGAAAATATTCACTCAATTTTCACTATATCATGTCGCCAAATTATTCCCTCTAATAAAGTGAAATAATTAAGAAAAATTATATTCAAATATCAACATCAATGAACTTCTTTAGAAATAAAAATAAATATTTGAATTCTGTGAATAGACTCTACCTATTGCTTCGTTCTGGTAAACTTGATAGCAATATAAGAGTTGGGCAAATTTATCATTGATCCTCAATATCTTAATGAATCTTTAAAAATCATCTTGCATCAATCAAACTCTACAATCAGCCATAAACATCATGATTTGCCCAAGAACACTTTTGGAGGATAGGGAGGGCTGTAAGGGGAGATGTGGAGGCCCTTTAAAGAAAAATCAACTTGAGAAACAGGTATGTTGATCTTGGCATCATTGTTACCTTTTGATAAGTGAGACAGATTCTTAAAGATATCCTTTTTGCAGATTTGACCACTGCAACTGCAATTGAAAAGGGAATCCGTCGAATGACCTTCAACTCCTCCTGAAGGTGAATATTTTTGGCTTCTAATCATAATCACATAAACATACAAATTCATAAATTTAATATCTGTTTTTAATTTTTAATTGTTTTTTTTTTTAGAATTTGAGAACTTCAGCAAAGGCAGCAAAGGCAGCCTCGGCAGCAAAGGAAATTTTTGCCTGGCTTGGGGAGAAGAGGGTGAGTTATGCAAACAGGATTTTTTTAGCCTGCGGCTTCGTGTCGTGAAACGAGATTATCTTTCATTTTAAGTCTGTATTAAAGATTCGTTGTTGTTGTTGTTGTGTTTATCTATAGGTGTCCACTAATCTTGAGCTAGTTCGCTTTGTTTAGATCTCTTGATTTGTTTTTACTTTCTCTTACCTATATGTATATGTTAATTTATAGGGAGAAAGTATTAGATTCATGTCAAAAATTCGATGTCGAGATTTTGATGGATCTTCACGTTTTGAGGTCCCCTGAATCCAAAAAAGTGATGATTGGGAAAGCCTGGCGCAGACAGATGAATGAGAAATAAAAATGCTGGAGGTACTTTCATTTTAATACCACTATACAGCCGACGTTTCGGGGGACTCAACGCCTCCCTTCATCTGGACTCTAAACATGTTTGCCTTTTTTATTGTTTAGAGTCCTGACGAAGAGAGGCGTTGAGTCCCCCGAAACGTCGGCTTTATAGTGGTATTAAAATTTGGCCTGAAAGTACCTCCAGCATTTTTATTTCTCATTCACCAAAAAAGTGGTTTTCGTGACATGGTCTGTCTGTGTGTGTGTGTGTGTCTGGGTTCAATTTTAAGCATGAAGGAATTGAGCTATGAGGCCGAAATGTTATATTTAAGTTAAACACCCCCGGGAGCGTGAAAATTACCTTTTAATCAAAATCGGCCAAAGAGTACTAGTACTTTACTGATGTACTTTTTCAGTTTTTTTCGATTTTCTCAAAATTCGCTCTAACGATTTTGATTAAAATTCAAAAATCAACTATTTTTTAGATGCTCTTTCAAATGTATATTCTCATTTTGCTCTCAAAATTGTTTGAAGCATGCTTTACTCTTGTGCTTCATAGGAAAGATAGGAGAAATGGTTGCCATGGTAACAAAATATAAATATTTTCCCATACTTATAAATTTTACATCTCAATTCAAATGTTCCGTACTGTCGGGAACTAAATACATGTCGACACAAAAAATCTGGTGTGACAAGCACAGTACACAACTTTCGATTACCGAAGGTAAGAGAAAGTTGTGTGCTGTGCGCCAGTCACACCAGATTTTTATATCTTAATTTCTAATATATTGGCGGAAACTAAATATATGTCGACACGAAAAATCTGGTGTCTCTTACCTTCGGTAATCGAAAGTTGTGTTCTGTGCGCCAGTCACACCAGATTTTTGAATTTAAATCCAAATCATTAGAGTGAATTTTGAGAAATTCGCAAAAAACTGACCAAGTACATCAGTAAAGTTATAGTACTCTTTGGCCAATTTTGTTTAAAAGCTTATTATTAAATGCTTTTATTTAACTTACTCTTTCAAGGTCACCAACTTTATGGCTTTGTTAAGGACACTTCCCGATGAGCTAGAGGTGTGAAATTTGATATTTAAGAGTCATTTTTGATGACGCAAGTTGTGAGTTTGGTTTTACCAAAATGGACCAAACTAATGTGGTACTTTATTTGAAACCCTTCGTGAATTAATGTAATTTCAAAAGACTTCCCGATGGGCTAGAGGTGTGAAATGTAATACTTAAGAGTCATTTTTGATGACGCCACTATATGGTGGTTTTGATCAAAATAGACCAAACTAATGTGGTACTTTATTTGAAACCCTTCGCGAATTAATGTAATTTCAAAAGACTTCCCGATGGGCTAGAGGTGTGAAATGTAATACTTAAGAGTCATTTTTGATGACGCCACTATATGGTGGTTTTGATCAAAATAGACCAATCTAATGTGGTACTTTATTTGAAACCCTTCGCGAATTAATGTAATTTCAAAAGACTTCCCGATGGGCTAGAGGTGTGAAATGTAATACTTAAGAGTCATTTTTGATGACGCCACTATATGGTGGTTTTGATCAAAATAGACCAAACTAATGTGGTACTTTATTTGAAGCCTCACGCAAATAAGGCCCTATTAACTATAGTTTTGAATTTTGATATTTACGAGTCATTTTTTTATGATAATGAATAATTTTTCAATTGAACCAAATCAATACAGGCCAAACTAATGTGGTACTTTATCATATTGATGATTTTTGATAAGACTAAAAGACTAAAAAGCTTAAAATAAAAATAAAATAAAAAAAAAGATTTTTAAAAAAATGCTTTTATTTAAATTGAACTAAAAAGAGAGAAATAAGAAAGAAATAATTTAATTGTTCTTGTTAAAGCCTCGGAATCACTTCGAAGCGCCCCACGCTTTTATTTTAAGTCAAATATTAAAAAATTTTAACAAGAACAATTAAATTATTTCTTTCTTATTTCTCTCTTTTTAGTTCAATTTAAATAAAAGCATTTTTTTTTAAATCTTTTTTTTTATTTTATTTTTTTTTACCTTCCAAAAATTAATTTTTTACTTTCTCTTACCTATGTATATATGTAATATATATATAGAGAGAAAGTATTGGATTCATGTCAAAAATTCGATGTCGAGATTTTGATGGATCTTCACGTTTTGAGGTCCCCTGAATCCAAAAAAGTGGTTTTCGCGACATGGTCTGTCTGTGTGTGGGTGGGTGGGTGGGTGTGTGTGTGTGTGTGTGGGTGTGTGTGTTCAATTTTAAGCATGAAGGAATTGAGCTATGAGGTTGAAATTTTATATTTAAGTTAAACACCCCCCGGGACCGGAAAAAATAAGCTTTTAATCAAAATCGGCCAAAGAGTACTAGTACTTTACTGATGTACTTTTTCAGTTTTTTTCGATTTTCTCAAAATTCGCTCTAACGATTTTGATTAAAATTCAAAAATCAATTATTTTTTAGATGCTCTTTCAAATGTATATTCTCGTTTTGCCCTCAAAATTGTTTGAAGCACACTTTACTCTTGTGTTTCATAGGAAAGATAGGAGAAATGGTTGCCATGGTAACAAAATATAAATATTTTCCCATACTTATAAATTTTACATCTGAATTCAAATATTCCTTACTGCCGGGAACTAAATCTATGTCGACACAAAAAATCTGGTGTGACAAGCACAGTACACAACTTTCGATTACCGAAGGTAAGAGAAAGTTGTGTGCTGTGCGCCAGTCACACCAGATTTTTTGAACAAAGGTTCAGTGGTTCCCCATCCATAAAAAAAAAAAAAAAAAAATGAACACGTGCGTCAATAAACGTTTGAGTTATAAAAAATGAAAAGGATTATGAGATGAAAGGCCATCTTCTCTTTTAGTGCTTGCGTCATTGGTGTACAAGGTGTTAAGGAACTGAGTAATAGGCCGGTCATGTCTTGACTGCTTTTTTTTCTTTCCCTCACTCTCTTCACTCTCCATTCTTGTAAGTCCACATGTATTAGTTAAGGAAGGTGAAAGTGGGAGCTGACTGATTTGGCCTCTAGAAATATTCGATCGCACAAGGTGATCTGATTACACAAAAATATTTGACTTGTGGAATCCTTTTTTTTTTATTTTTATGGGGAGATTTTCACTACGAAAGAATTTTATTTTATTAGCCAAGTTTCTCTCCTAGCTTATGTGGATAAAATTCTTTTCCCATAAAACTGTCTCTTAAAGAAGAACACAAAATTTTGCACCCTGGATCTCTCTCCAAATATGACGGACTCGCATTTCCTTAAGGTGCGCGTCTCGCGGTGCTAATTTTGGGACTTTCCATTGGCCACAATTTAGAAGCCATCGACCTCAAATTTTTTTTAAATTAAAGCTATTTAAAATATCTACAAATAACAGAAGCCCTTTTTTTGATTTTCGAAAAAAAAAAAAAAAAATAAATTTTTTAGATTAATCGCATTAAATAAAAGATATTTTAAAAAAAAGGAGCTCTTTAAGTTGTAGATAATTAAATTAGTAATCATTGTGTTAAAGAATAATTAATCTTTTGCCTTTAATTAATTAGCTGGAAAGTCTAGAATGAAATGGAACAAGTTCCGTGTATTCCAATGGGGGAACACTAACGCCATCTCTTGCCGCCTCGAGTCAATCGTGTTTTAACGGTTTTTCCAGACGCGCACCTTAATTATATTCCCCAATTTTCTAGACAATTAATATAAATATATGAGTGGTTCAAAGCAAAAGTAGATTCCCTCCCCCTTTTTATTCCAAATTTTCACCTGAGCCCAAAGGGCCCCGGCCCTCTAAAAGACAAAAGTTTTATTACAAAATTGCTTATATATTAATATATTACATTTTTTACATTATGTCGATTCAAATTAATGTTCAAACATTGAACATGTTCAAACATGAGAGTAACATCGGTATCATACCACCTGTATTTATCTCTGACTATTTAGCGGGCCCTGAAGACGAGTGCAACAAGCTCTCGAAATGTCGGCAATAAAAATATAAATTTTTCTTTGAAAAGAAGAAATTCGATGACTGACAAATGAGTGATAATTAACAGGAACAGGTGAATGTAGACAGTCAGCATATAATAAAATATATTTTTTAAATATCGTCGACGTTTAGAGAACGCATCCCATCTTCAGAACGATAAATTGTTAATGTTGTTTAGATTGATACATTTCGGTTCATACAAAAATATAACATAAATCTAATGCATATACCATTAGATGTAGTATATGATAATTGTAATAAGTGCCTGGGCTGTATTTTTTTTTTTTTTTTTTTTTTGTGTTAACTTGGCCCGAAACATCAGCACTAGCTAAGTTTGAAAGACTCAGTTTTTCGTGATCCATTTCAATAGTATTTTGAAGGTTATTATTTTGCTATCACCAAACAAAAGAGGTGAAATGTCAGCCTGTGTGTTGAAGTTTTTTTTTACTTCGAATCTCCAAAATAAGCTAATTTTTTCGTAATCTGCGTTTCACAATCTATTCGCCGAACATCCCCTGAACACTGTAAAATGTAACATTTTTTAAAATCATCGTGTGCTCTAGATTTTTGCCTGTGGCTTCCGATATCCGTTAAAGGAAGTTCCCTACCGTAATTCAGTATTGAACTTGAAATGAGAAAACTAATTAGAATACTTGCCTTAGTGGACACAGCCACTAAAGATCCTAGAGGTTTTTTTTCGAATTTACATGTTTATAAATGTTCATTTAAGTTGATTAAGTAATTATTTAAAAGGTTATAAATTAAGCATGCCAAATCCAAATTAAGCATGCCAAATCCAATTTTTTGTGTAATTTTTCTTTTCTTTTTATATTAATCAAATCGTGATTTTTTTTTATCAAAAAATTTTATATAAAACGCTTTGCAAAAACTATTTTGGAAGGCCTGGTAACGGAGTAGAGCAAATTTATAAACTTTAAATTAGAAAAATTAACGAATGGGGCCGAAACGAGTGCTTTGAATTAGTTGCAGTTTTTCAAAATCTCTTTTTTTGATGATCTCATTTATTTCTCTTTCTCTTTAACATACGAAATGAAATTGAATCTTTTCACACAAATAGGAAGTGATTTGAACGACATTAGCAAGTGACCAGACTTGTTAGTCAGCTTGGCCAAACACCCGAGTAAAAATGATTAAAAATGATCGATGGATACACACGCCCACGCCAGGGACACACAGGGTGAATGGGATCCCTCGATCATTTTTATTTGGGGCATAAATAAAAAAAAATATTTTGAAAATACTTCTTTTATTATGTAGCCTTATTGTATTGAAATAATATATTTATTTATTCATTCGTTCCTTGAACTCAGGTGAGAAAGTATCGTCGAAAAAGGATTCCTTTCGGAAACGAAGACTTTTCCTCGTTTTTGACATTTAAAATATAATTATAGGAAAATTTATAGGTAATTGGTTTGTAATCTTATTTTTTGGAGGGGAATAGTCTGTCAAAAATAGTGGAACGACCCTAAATAATTACAATTTAAATAAAACAGTAAAAAATGTCGATTTTCAATTTATGGGACAAATCAAAATATTTAAGATAGCAAATTTGCGAGATATGTTTGTGCTTAAGATTTGGCAAAATTGCACCCCCTGGAGTCGAACCTCCACGCTTTCGCGCCGGGTGGACTACCCTTATCCTAGGACGCCGGCCCAATAAGCCTAATATACTAATGAAATTAAAATTTCATTGCCTAGAGAGAAGTTCGGATCCCAGGCAGTCCGATGATTTTATTTAAGGGACTACGGGAGCGAAGTGGTTACGCATGTTTTTCCCGATAAGATGGCGTTGTGTGTCATAAAAAGTATGCCCAAAAAATCAAGTAATTCAAAAATTTGCCAAGAGATGTCAGAATGGTAGCTAATAATATTTAATGCATATGGTGGATTTCCATTGATCTTTTAACAATAAATACTTTATAAATGTTATTATACATTATGTATCTTTTATAAAAGCATAAAAATATATAAATCTAGGCCATTAGGGGATCGGCTTTTGGACTAGCCAGCCATCTATTGCAAGAATGCTGAACTAATTTGACATTTGATTTTTAAATAAATCATCTAAGCTTATTTTAAAAATGTCTTAATTAATATGTGATTAATAATAACAATAAATTCATTTTTAAATTTTTTAAAGATTATTGGGACAGATTGTTTTTTTTGTATTTGCTTGATAACAAAAAAATTAATTACGATAATTTTTTGATAAGTCATTAAAAAAATTATAGTTCGATGTCCCAATAATCTCTTATGAATTTAATTCATTTAAAAAAAAAATCGCATTGAAAAATTTCTTATAATATTCTAGTTTTTTTAAAGTACGTTTAGACGTCGCTCCTGAACCCCTTAAGCCATTTGAATACCAAGCCCGAGGGCATGTAAAAATATACTTAGGAAAAAAATCAAAAAAATTTCTTTTCGATAATGACTAGTTTTTAAAACTTTCAATTTTTTTCTCGGAGGGGGAGTCGCCCCCTCCGCCCCCTCCCCCATATTAATCCGTCCCTGTACAGCCTTGAATTGAAAAAAGCCCAACTAACAAACAATCAAGTTATGAAAAAGTTGCATTACTATGTTAATACAATATTTTTTTTTTATCAGTGAAAAGTTTTGTGACAAATTCTAAATACATTGTGATTTATTTTCAAATGGGACATTTTAAAATTGTTTATGACGTTGAAGCAATGGAATTATTCATGAAATTTCTTCACTTGTCAGGAGTTATTATTTTTTTGTAGCACGTTGAGAATTTATAAAAACTAAAAGATTATTCAACCTTTATTTATATGTAAGGCAAAAAAAAAAGAATGTAATCTTAAAATGAATATTGAACATGCAATTATTTAGTCAAAGAAGTAGCCTAATGATGGATTGGAGACAGAACAAATAACTCTGTCCATTTTACTCATAGAAAACTCAAAAGATTTTTTATCATAAACGATAACATACAAAATCTCTTCACTCTCCGACTCAGATGAGAGTTAATCTATAAAAAACAACCGAGACTAATTTTAATTATTTTGAAAAATACATTTTTTGTTGTTGTTGTTATTTGAAAGCTAACAAATAAGAGAATTGAAATGATATTAGTTTGTAATGATGTGTGCTTAATACTTTTCCACTAACACACAAAAACAACACTTGCATTTTTTTCAACTATTGTATAAATTCTCCATTACGTTTGAATGGCAATTACTTTATTAAAACTTAATTAAAGTTGAAGTAATTGTCAAATTTTTCTTAAGTTAGAAACCACAGATTCGGGGTTTGAGGAGATGCAATTCTCAGTGAATAAAATAAGAAAACAGCCAAATTTTTTACTTTCTAAATGAAATTTTATATTTACCAACACATGATATATATAATTCTTTATTTATTAATTGCATAATTGAGTTAATTTCTCAAAACGTCCATCTAGATCGCGCCTCAGCAGCGGAGAAATCTGAACGCTTGATTAGAGCGGCGTTTCTCTAGTAGACTGAAATCAGCGATCTATCATAATTTAAATAAGCGAGTGCGTACTGTGGTCCAACAGTAGGGCGTGTTGAGCGTAAATCGACAAGATCCGTGGTGCAAATCCCGGCGGTACCTACATTTTTCGCTTATTTAAATTAATAAATACTTGGTTATATGTTTTTCATAATTACCTCATGGACCAACACATGATATATATAATTCTTTATTTATATTTAAGTTAGTCCCCCCCCCCCTGAACAGGGCCGGATTTAAGAGTATGCCGCCTAGACTAAAGCCCTTTTGCCGTCCCCGAAAACGAAATTTTTTCCGCCCTGCGGAAAATTTTTTTTTCTTCTGCCGTGAATATCATTTTTGCTTTTTTTTACCCTCTCTTATTTATTTTATATATCTCAAATAGCCCAACTTCGTTTTAAAAATGGAATAAATTGCCAATCCGCGGCCCCTCTATTTGTTGCCGCTATAGGCTCCAGCCTTTTCAGCCTATTTAGAAATGCAGCCCTGTCTCTTAGGCGTGAAAATAAACTTTTAATCAAAATCTGCCAGAGTACTAGTACTTTACAGATGTACTTTTTTTGTTTTTTACTTTCTCTTACCTATGTATATATGTAATATATATATAGAGAGAGAGTATTGGATTCATGTCAAAAATTCGATGTCGAGATTTTGATGGATCTTCACGTTTTGAGGTCCCCTGAATCCAAAAAAGTGGTTTTCGCGACATGGTCTGTCTGTGGGTGGGTGGGTGGGTGGGTGTGTGGGTGGGTGGGTGTGTGTGTTCAATTTTAAGCATGAAGGAATTGAGCTAGGAGGTTGAAATTCTATATTTAAGTTAAACACCCCCCGGGACCGGAAAATAAGCTTTTAATCAAAATCGGCCAAAGATTACTAGTACTTTACTGATGTAATTTTTCAGTTTTTTTCGATTTTCTCAAAATTTGCTCCAACGATTTTTTTTTAAATTCAAAAATCAATTATTTTTTAGATGCTCTTTAAAATGTATATTCTCATTTTGCGATTGAAATCTTCTGAAGACCACTTTACTCTTGTATTTCATAGGAAAGATAGTAGAAATGGTTGCCATGGTAACAAAATATAAATATTTTCCCATACTTATAAATTTTACATCTGAATTCAAATGTTCCGTACTATCGGGAACTAAATATATGTCGACACAAAAAATCTGGTGTGACAAGCACAGTACACAACTTTCGATTACCGAAGGTAAGAGAAAGTTGTGTGCTGTGCGCCAGTCACACCAGATTTTTTTTTATTTACTCGACTAACGATTTTGTTTAAAATTCAACAATCAATTATTTTTAAGATGCTCTTTAAAATGTATATTCTCATTTTGCTCTCAAGATTGTTTGAAGGCCACTTTCCTCATAGGAAGGATAGGAGAAATGCTTTGTAACAAAATATAAATATTTTCCTATACTTATAAATTTTACATCTTGAATTCTAATATATCGGCGGAAACAAAATAAATTATATGTTGACACAAAAATCTGGTGTGGCAAGCACAGAACACAACTTTCGATTACCGAAGATAAGAGAAATTTGTGTGCTGTGCGTTCAGTCACACCAGATTCTTTCAAACTATTCGCTCCTCCCCCTTTCCCCAAGCGTGGGAAGCATTCAAAAGCAGAATTGATTTAATTTGAGAAGAGTTCATGTTAATGAGACTAATGTAAATACAGAGGCTTTAGATGAATGAATGCGAGCTAGGCTTTAAAATCGACTCATCATTTTAACGTTGCTGAGCAAAAAAAAAAAACAATAAGCTTATTAAATTTCGAGCAGTGGCGTCATGTCATTTGGGGAGGGGGCAGGAGGAGGGGAGTTTGGAGGGGGCATTCCCCCCCCCCAAAGGCTCTGATTTTATAAAATTTTATATTATTTTAAATAAAACATTACAAAATATATCTACGAGTATAAAAACTGTGCAAAATTAAACAATTAATTAAATTAGATATCTTTTGGGCAAATTTGAGGACCTATTTATAATTAATTTTTAAGAAAACAAAATGTTTGCCCCTCCCCCCAAGAAAAAGTTAAAATGACGCCACTGATTTCTAGATGGAAGGTACAAATAAAATTTTTTAAAGGCAGAGCATATATATTTCTCTAGGAGAGAAACCCGAATAGATAGTGTCCGAGAGTAGGAGATTATAAAAAAAATGGCGGGGTTAAAAAAAAGTTCGTCAAAGCCGGAAAAAAGATTTTTTTTTTCTAAAAAAAAAAAAAAGCGAAACTTTTCCTTTTTACTTGATTATAAACAAAATAATAAAGTCATATTGTACTTACAAATTAGAATTAATTATCAAAAAGAGTAGAATTGGGGGGGGGGGGATAAGTAAAAAGTTTTTAGTACACAACTAACCTTTTAAATTGATGCAGAATAATAAATAAGATACGGGATCATGCCGAGGCCTTAGGCTCATGTTGACGTCGTCCTGACGTTTGTGCACTCCCACGTGTGTGGCGTAGTACGATTGTATGTGTGTGTGTGTGTGTGTGTGTGTGTGTGTTGAAATGAAAGCAAGCAAGTCCTCCACGCCTGAATGCCGAAAGTCTTCTGGCTTATGGTTTAATGGAGAGAGCAAGGAACTGAACCGCCGAGTCGGTTGCATCACACCCTCCCCCCCCACCCACCCCTCCTCTCCTCTTCTCTCCTTTCCTTCCCATCGACATCAGGTAAAAAGCACCAGCAATTCCTTCGCCATTGACCTATTTTGCTATTTATCGCTAATAGATCACTGATCTGTTCTGAACGACTAAAATTAATTTAATTTTGAGATGAAGAAAATTTTTTTTTTAAACTAGCCCGCCTTCGGGCTTAGCCATCCTGGATCCCCCCCCCCCCAGTTAGCTCGGGCCCGCGCCTTTTTTTTTAAACACTCACACAGTCTTTTGGGAACTTAGGCAATATAAGATACCATATACGATCCTCCTATTTTAATAATATTTATATATATTAGGGGTCCAGGCATAGACCTATTTATTTAAGCCATTTGTTATCTCAAAAACCTCTCTGTTAAGGGAACAGTTTCTTCTTAATTTAAATAAGGCCATCTTCAGTCCATTGTTGAGAGTATGAGTTGAGACTGAAGATGGCTTTATCTAATTAAAGCCGAATCTGTTCCCATAACAGAGATTTTTTTAAATTTTTTTTTAATCTTTTGCACAGTCGTGATAACCACACCGAAATGACACATATTTTGAAATATTTAATTAACTATCGATTTGTATTATTTACTTATTTAATCAGGAACAAATTTATTTTTTTGCAGTCAAGCGGTCGGGTGGGTTGTCTCTGTAGCCAAGAGGAAATTTTTAAAAATATGGTGTGATTGGTCGCACAACACAACTTTATCTTACCTTCGGTAATCGAAAGTTATGTTTTGTGCTTGTCACACACCAGATTTTTTGTGTCGACATATACTTAGTTTCCGCCAATATATTAGAATTCAAGATGTAAAATTTATAAACATGGGAAAATATTTATATTTTGTTACCATGGCAACCATTTCTCCTATCTTTCCTATGAAATACAAGAGTAAAGTGTGCTTCAAACAATTTTGAGAACAAAATGAGAATATACATTTTAAAAAGCATCCAAAAATAATTGATTTTTGAATATTAATCAAAATCGTTGGAGCAAATTTTGTTGAAAATCAAAAAAACATTAGTAAAGTACTAGTATTCTTTGACCGATTTTGATTAAAAGCTTATTTTCACGCTCTAGGGGAGTGCTTAAGTTGAATAGAACCTCCTAGCTCAATTCCTTCATTCTTTAAATTGAACACACACAGACAGACAGACGATGTTGCCAAAACCACTTGTTATGGACTTAGGGGACCTCAAAACGTGAAGATGCATCAAAATATCGACATCGAATTTTTGACATGAATCCAATACTTTCTCTATATAATTATATGTATATTAATATATACATATAGGTAAGAGAAAGTAAAAAGTGTCATTTTTAAATTTTATTTAAATAAAGTAATTGTAGGAAGGTGAAATTCTATTTTTTGTGAGCTTCTTAAAAAGGGAATGTCCTCTACCCCTAATCTGAAATAATGATAGCCTTAAACGACCCCCGGATAATTCTGTACCTATTATATAAAAAAACTTGTGAAAATCCATACGGGAGTTTTGAATTTTTTGAGTTTTGAGTTTTTGAAATCTGCTTTACAAACAGACATACAAATTTTTTAATCTTTGTTATCGCCTGCTGAGAATAAATTTTTGAGTTAAGCTTACCAAACGTTGTTAAAACGTCTTCTCTTTTTAGTGGCAAAGTGGCGAAAATAAAAATTCTTTCCTATTGATTGGCCTATTCATTTGTTCCTCGGCTATTTAAATGTATATAGACCCCTATATATGTTGATAAAACTTTCAAACTCCTTTTCTTGAATTGTTCAATTTCGGACTTTCGCCACTCACTCAGCATTCTCAGCAGGCGATATATTAGAATAGATTAATTACATTCAACTTTTCATCCCCAAGAATCTCTCTTTGGAAATTTGTTTATTGTTGAAAAAAACAAAATTTTTACTTACTTTAAAAAAAACGATGATTTTACTATCTTCTAAAAGTGTCATTCAGACGATTTGGCATTAAATAAGATCATTTAAGAAATACATCTTGCTTTTATCTCTGGATCCTTTGACGTAACAAACAAAATGATATCATACTTGGGAGTTTGGAGATTCCAGAGGAAAAGGAAGGAAGAAAAAAAGGTTTATAAAGAGAAAGTTAAATAGTTGATTCATTGTATTAGTTACTCCTATGTTTCTTTCTCTTTTAAGATAAACATATACTGTATTTCTATGATGACTTTA
The DNA here is from genome assembly GCA_023213315.1 of Euborellia annulipes. Classification (NCBI taxonomy): domain Eukaryota; kingdom Metazoa; phylum Arthropoda; class Insecta; order Dermaptera; family Anisolabididae; genus Euborellia; species Euborellia annulipes. Next base: position 35,595 of record JAKCPI010011941.1, on the reverse strand, counting down.
CGGTATTTTTTTTTTCTTAATTGAAATATTTATAAAAATAAATAACCACAAAAAGGATGTAATTTTAGAGGTTTTTATTAAATTGAAAGTTCTCACGCATGAAACGTGTGAAATATTTTCAAATTGACCTGTTTTCGAGGTTACTTTTTTCTTTAGGCTAATATCTGATAAATAAATTGAATGTTTAAGGATTCTTCTTTTTTGGTTTGTTTTGTAGCAGCCCCGATTCCAAAAATGCTCAGTTTTGCCCCATCAGCTCTAGTTTTAGAGAAATAGAGAAAATTAAATCAGAAAATGTGCTCTAAGGCTGAACGCACCCCAATTAAGCTAAAACGCTTTTGGAGAAAACTTTTTTGACTAATCGTGCCTAAAACTGTTTTTTTCAATACTTTTCTATGGGGCAACGCACACCAAAGAGGCAAACCACAATTGAGCATGATTGGACATAATTGAACAAAATGTTTTGCCATTGAGCATTTTGCTCAATCGGTGTGCGTTGGCCAGTGGCGTACCGAGAGGGGGGGGGGGCGGTCCGCCCCAGGCCCCGAGCCGGCATAGGCCCCATATATTTACAAAAAAAAAAAATAAAATGAAAATTTCCCTTTGAGAGGCCCCGGGGCCCTTGCGGCAGGGCCGGATCTAGGGGCGTGAAAAAATTTTGGTTCGGCGCAAGAGAAAATGTTCCGCGGGCGGCAAAAATTTAGTGTCTCTAAAAAAAAGGTAAAAAAAAATTTTTCCGCATGGGAAAAAATTTTGAGATCCGCCAGGGAAAATTTCCCCCCCCCCCCCCCCCCAAAAAAAAAAATTTTAAATATACCCCCCCTTTTCCAGCCCCCCCCCCCCCCCCCCACCCCCTGCGTCCCCCTCCGGGGTTGGGATGCCCGCGGGGGCCCCCCCCCCCCCCAACAAGGGGGGGGACTGATCCTCTTCTCCGTTGCCAAGGCTCCTCGGCAAGAAAGTATTGAAGAGAGAAATTATTCAAATTATAGAATTTATTTTATCCTTTTAATTTTATTTACACTCTCGGCTGCTGAGGCCATAAATTATGTTGTATCGTCCCTTCTTGTTTGCCTCTTGTTGTTCGCACCCGTCTCAAATGAATTGGCTACAAATCGTATGACAGGGTCTAAATGACTTGCGATGCCGAAAAAGACATTTATGTGGTATCGATGACAACTGGTGGAGGTTCCACACGCTGGTTTTTCGAGTACACCTTGCTTCATTCACTCCAACAATCTAGGTGGCTGCTACTCTATTCTGTTATTAATATCATAGGCGCCGGAACTGGGGGGGGCAGGGTACATTGCCCCCCCTGGCAACCTACAGGGGGGGGACAGAGGGGGGCAAAATTTCTTTTTATTTCATTTATTTTTAAAAATGATATATTTTTACTTTTGAAAATTAAAATCTTCTAAATTAAAAAAAATTAAAAGAGTAAGAAATTCATTTTTACTTTCTCGTACCTCTATATATATGTTAATATATAGAGAGAGAAAGTATTGGTTTCATGTCAAAAATTCGATGTCGAGATTTTGATGGATCTTCACGTTTTGAGGTCCCCTGAATCCAAAAAAGTGATTTTCGCGACATGGTCTGTCTGTCTGTCTGTGTGTGTGTGTGTGTGTCTGTGTGTCTGTGTGTCTGTGAACAAAATATCTCAAGAACAAAAGAGCTAGGAAGTTGAAATTTTATATTTAAGTTAGGCACCCCCCTGGGACGTGACACGAAGCTTTTGAACAAAATCGACCAAAGAGTATTAGTACTTTACTGATGCACTTTTTCAGTTTTTTCGATTTTCTCAAAATTTGCTCCAACGATTTTTTTTTAAATTCAAAAATCAATTATTTTTTAGATTCTCTATAAAATGTATATTCTCATTTTGTGATTGAAATCTTCTGAAGACCACTTTACTCTTGTTCTTCATAGGAAAGATAGGAGAAATGGTTGCCATGGTAACAAAATATAAATATTTTGCCATACTTATAAATTTTACATCTTGAAAATCGAATGTACCCTACTGTCGGAAACTAAATACATGTCGACACAAAAAATCTGGTGAGACAAGCACAGTACACAACTTTCGATTACCGAAGGTAAGAGAAAGTTGTGTGCTGTGCGCCAGTCACACCAGATTTTTTTCAAATTTTTCCAAAAATTTTTGATAAAATCACTACCAAATTTTTTAAAATTTTAATTTTATTAAAATTGTGATTTTATTTAAAATTTTTAAAGTTTTATAGTAGATTTGTTTTTGTTTTATACTATTTGAACATATTAAATTATTTTAATTTTCTAAAAAAAATTTTTTGCCCCCCCCCTCATTCAAATTCGTTCCGGCGCCCCTGATTAATATTGACATTGGTCAATATTTCTAACCTCTCGGGCACGGAGAGTTCAAAACAAATTATGGAAGAAGTTTTTTGCTGCCAAGTCAAATAAAAATTTTGATATTATTTGGTATAAATTCATTCTGCTTAGAATATTAAATTATAGAGTAGTTATACAACATACTTGTAATAAGAATATAATCAACTAATAATATATGATTTCTTTTTCAAATTGAGCATGAAATTATATATTACGAGTGTTCAAATAAGAAGCACTTTTTTCGTTCTTTATTGTCTTTAATCTTTTAAAATTTTTTTTTTTTATGAAAGAAATTTTATTTCAATTAATTATGAAATAATATTTAATTATTAAAATATAATTAATAGTGGAGTTAATCGAATGGCCCTTCCTCTCTTCGATGTCTTTGCTTGCATTGTCTACGCTTTTAATCTCCCATCTTTTTTTCTATCTCTGATTAGTTTCTGAATCCCTCCAAATGGAAGATAAGTGAAATGCACGTTGATGGGATCTCGTTAATTAATTCTAAATTATTCAAGTTATATAATTCATTTTAACCTTAAGTGATTTATTTTATATTAAACGAGCTTCAAATTGAATATAAAATTTCTGAAATCGGATTTGCCGTTGACGAGAATTATGGTGAGTAAATTTGACAGTTGATAACCAAATAATTATTTTCATGTGACTTTTTTAATTAAATAATTATTTTAATCAATCCAAAGAATATTTTTATTTATTTCAAATGTTCTTTGGATTAAATAAAATAATTAAAAGTTGCAATTTATTAAACAAACATACGTCGATGCCGATGATCAGGTTCATTTTTATTTCCATCGAAAAAAAATTATTTCCATTCATTTCTTTACATTAATCACTCACTATATTTCCTGTCAAACATGAAAATAATTATTTATACATTTTAGAGTGATTGAATATTAGTAAAAGAGCAAAATAGGTAAGACTTCCAATTGCATTTTGACAACATAATCGTGCCCCTTTGGCTCTCCTTTTGGGATGTTTAAGCTCCAAAGGAATTTCAAAATGACGTTTTTTAATATATTAATTAAATGTATTTAGAATGGTAATAGTAAATTTATTGCCCTATTATTAGTTTTTTAAATGGAAAGATTATCACCTTATAAACAAGACCAATAATTCATTCTCTAATCATAACCGTAATTATTGACAATATTCTCTTAGGTAAACATTTCAATTTTTGGTTTTATTTTTAAAAAATAGGGGCACATTTTCTTTTTAAAAAAAATTCCCTTCTGATTAAAGTCAGTTGAGTTAAAATGCAATATTGGAGTTTTCTCTTTTAAAAACTTTAAGCCCCAATATATATATAATATATATATATATATATATATATATATATATATATATAATAATAAAAAATATATATATATATATTTCATTTTAAGACACGGAAAAATACATGATTAACTGCCTACTGTATATAAATATATATATTTTGATCAAACTCTATATGGCTAATCTGTGAGAGCAAATTTTCTGAGAAAAATAATGAAAGGCCTATATATATACAATTTATTGAAGTTGATTTTTACAATCATTGACAGAATTCTTTCCGAAACATAATGTAACGACATCGTATAGATAATAAGAAATAACACGCAGGGCGTCGGGATAATAATATCATAACTTTATTTTTCAAATTATAAAAACAGCGAACAATGCCATAAAGAACCAAAGAATACAGACTCCCTTCCACGGCCAGCTTGACGATTCCAATTTTTTTTGGTCAATGTTTTATACTACTTGAGCTCTCGCCTATTATGAAATCATCACCTCTCTTCAACGATTATAAAATTTTATCGATGAGAATTTTATATTTATATAAACACATGCCGTTTGTATGTGTTTAGATAAAATGATGCTTATCACTGGCTTGTTCAGGTCCAGAGCCAAAGATGATGATAAATTAATGGAATTAGGTAAAAAATTGTACTTTCAATGCAAATTAGAACAAAATAAAATATCAAATGAACTCTTTCTTAATTTGAGAAAAGATTCCTTCCTCTGGCTATGTCACAGAAATCTGAAAATGATTTTAAAAATTAACTTCAATCAGTGGCGCAATCAGGATTTGTTCATAGGAAGGGGATTTTAAGCAATTCTTCTATTTGGCATTAAGCGGCAACCTTTTGAATTTTAATGTTTAATAATAATTAAAGCAAATGCAAACACCATAAAGTCCTGCCCTAGAGGTAGAAGGGTCTAACTAAATCCCTCACTTGGTTGCGCCAGTGACAAATAATTATACCTTATTTAATATTTAATTTTTTTCTAAACTTTCTCAAACATTTCCCCTGAGATTTATTATATTATACTACCTGCACGGTCCGCTTTAGGCTTTTCCAAAATCCTTTTTAGTTTTTTTATCCGAGACAGTTTAGATTGATATTTGTCAAATGGAACGGAAAGCAAACCTCTGTCCCCTAGGCATGGGCGTACCCAGCTCTAAACGGAAGGGAGGAGGGGGCAAATTTTCTAATATTCATTTTATTATTTTATTAAATGCCACATAAATATATCCCAATCATTGACAAAGATTTATAATTATTAATCTGCGTTTTTTTTTCTCATTTGTATTTTAGAAATCGACTAATCGACTCCTGAAAAAGAGATCACAAGCAGACACCATTAGACATCGCCATCTCCAAGATGCTGCGAGACGTCCTGGAAGGGTGGACATCGACGGAGTCATCGAGGCAACTGATTGCAGAGTTTAGCCGCTATCTAAAGTCTGTATGAACATTTCCGTGAGCGTAGAGTGAGATAGAGACAGGATTTTCAAAATTTTATTTGAATTTTCTTAATTCGGCTTAAAAATATAGAATATTTTGACTTAGGTGCATGGGTAGGATGTCATTAATTCATGTATTTTTCCTATTTCAAAGGAAATATATAGGTCTTTCCAAAGGTAATGGATGGGTGAATGTGCAAATTCTTTTGGTAATATGACAATTGAAGCACAAAATTCCTTCATCCATTATCCATCGAATGGATATCAACATCATCATATGAGACAATTCAAGTGTGCATGTATTGTTTTAGCGCATTGTTATATTTTTGTGGGCATTTAGGACTTCTGTTCAACGACATTCTATTTCTGAGATGAGCAATCAAAGGGGGTATTGGTCGGGCTTCCAACCTAACTCATGAATGAATATCACATCAATTAACTCTGCTTCTTTTTAGCTCATTAGTAAATGATATTAGGCAGGTGGGCAGAGATTAATTGATCTGTGATGTGCATTGTATAAGCGTGTGTGTTGTTTCTTTTCCTCTTCTACTTTCCTTGGGCTTGTGGGCGCGTTCTCTTCGTTTCGTTCCGAGTGATAAAATGAATCAAGACTTACCTGCCTTCCGGGAGTGTTTCGTGTTTCGCGACCTTCTCAAGAAAGAAGAGGAACTTAAATTATTAGATGGCCCAGTCTTAGATAGTGGAATTAGATCAGTTTTCATCAAGCTCTCGTTAAGCCGAAAGAACAGAGTAAGTAAATTTTTTAATTTATAAGACAAGAGAAAGAAAAATTTGATCAAATATTTATAATATTTTTCCTCTTTTCCAGGTGGATAGGATGCGTGTGGGGGCTGAGATCCAGGGTGGTTAAATAAACCACTTTTTTAGATTTTGACCAGGGCAGTGGTTAAAACCGTCCAAAATTGGTTTTAACAAGAAAATTAATTTAAATAATATTGGATACCAATCTATTGAAATAAATAAGGGCAGGGTCCAAATAGCCTCCGATGCCAAAAAAGGCCTTAAATTAAATAAAAAAAAAAATATCCTGACCCAATAAATCTGGTGTGACAAGCACAGAAGACAACTTTCAATTAGCGACTATAAATAAGTGAAACTTCATCAGTAGGAGCTGGAGCATCAACTTCGTCCATTGGAGTCGGAGCTGTAGGAGTCTCTTCCGAAGAGTTGACATTTGGCAAAGGATAACTCATTTCTGTTTCTTCATGCCATCTTTGCTCCCCTGTTGGTGCTAAATGTTTCAGGGAAACTGTGGCTTCCCTCCCGGCGGCATGCTTAATGAATGCATATTCTGGATTCGCTTCAATTAGATTGACTTCTTCGACTAATGGCTCATACTTTTTTTTTCTTCCCCCCCCCCCCCCCCCCCCCCCCCCCCCCCCCCTGGGGGAAAAAAAAAAAAAAATTTTACCACCCAAATTAAAATTATTTGATAATAAAAAAAAAAAACCCCCGCCCCCCCCCCCGTTTGGTATAAGAAAGACCCCCCCCCCCCCCCCCCCCCGGCCGCTCATACTTACTTTGTCTGTTAAATTTTCTTAGTAAAACGGGTCCTGGCTGTGTTAGCCGAAGGAATGGAATTTTGAGTTGATTTCTGAGATGTTTAAACATCTGCTCATGCGGTTTGGTTCGTGGATGTATACAGTAGTGAGCTTACATAGACATCTTATGTAATGCTTCTTCTAGCACAAGTTGCCATTTAGTTATCTTTAATCCTTTAGATTTTAATGCCGACGTGATCGTCTTCCAGATAATTCCATTGTGCCTCTCTATTTGGCCATTTACCAGATAGAAAGAGTCGTTCACTCGCTGTCCATAGTATGATAATAATAAAATTAGAGGCATTATCATGATTGAGCTACTTACAATTGTGTATGCCCAATATAACTTGACCAGAATTAATATATTTTCCAGACATTAACCTGGCCCTGAAGATGGTCTCATATGTTAAGCTTAGTTTGTTAATAAATTGAAATATAACTAGCAGCTTGCTCATTCTTTCTACCTATTTGAATATCACCATTCAGCTATATACCTCCTCCTTCAAATGAGGCATACTTGCTATTTTTGAACTTAAGGCATTTCCGAACATAGTCGTTAGAATAGTCACATATACCCGTATATAAGAAAAGCTTTTGATATTTCCTCAGGGCGTTTCGAAAATTTGTTTTTGGTGGATTAGTACCGGTACAATGCATTCACACGCACATGATATATCCTTGCATTTCTTTTGTCAGATTGTAGAGGCAATGTATATCGCTCTGCCCATCTTATTTAAATGATATTTTAAAGTACAGAGTCCTGTTAGAAGACCGCTTATTTAGTTTTATTAGTTTATTTCTTCCATTTTGATTATATTGTTAATTTTTCTCTCATGAACACTTCGGGAGATTTCATTATAACAAACTCATATGTACATATACTGTACTATTAATGACCTTAATGTAATATTTCCTTGCTCAGGGGCCCACATCTTATGGGTACGTGGATGGCGACCACGAGCTGCACGAGCTGGGACAGGCAGTCCTTCAGTTCTTTAAATGTCTGCTGTCTCTTCCTTCCTCTTTTCAACAGGCGTCAGACCGTGCGACGGGCCGGTCTGTCCTATTTCTTCCGGTCGTAAAAACGTGCATGATAATAGGGTTGGAGTTGAAAGGTCTGAGGGTTGAGCGAAATTGAGCCACGGGTTACGTACATTTATTCATTTTGTTGAAAGGAAAGTTTGAAAAGAGCAATTGCAGTTGGATTTATTTCGTTTATTAAGGCACTACAAGCCGACGTATCGGTCACATATACGACCATCTTCAGAGCTGAAGTGTGTCAACAAAAATTCCTCAAAAAGTTAAATGATACGGTTTTCTTGCCATTAAATAAGGACCAAAGGCTAATGTGAGTCAAAGGTATGTTAGATTAGATTATTCATTTTGACATGAAATTTGATTGACATTTTAAGAGTATATTATTTATTTAAAAAAAATAATCTTGTAAGACGCTCGGTTGCGTTGACGACTTGATGCTGGGAAACACTTGCATCGTGCCATGGGGCTCTCTTGCGATTACTAATTGAATTTTGATTCGTATCTCCGCTCAAATGCAAAGGCTTATATCATCTTCATAAATTATCAGAATCTCATTTTTTGTCAATCGATTTTTACTATTCCCTATTACCGAATAACAATGCCCTTTAGAGAACTGCTGGTCATACATTGTTTTTTTGTTTGACTCATCATTATTAAGCAAAGTATAGGCAGATTAACATTTATTATTTTAATTAAGAGGAATTTTACTATATAGTATTTCATCATAAATAAAAAAAGATTGTTTCACCATGTTTAGTATATATTTAAATGATGAATTTTTTATAATAGTTTATTCAAATTATCCTTATTTGGGTTGATTTCATTGAGTAATATCTGATGATAATCCATTGAAAGCTAAAGTTCAAAAGGTCAAATTCTTTTTTTTTATACGAATTTCCAATTGTCACTTTTTTTTTTGCACATTTCTAATTAGAGCAGATATGTACGGAATTTTAATTTTCACTATTGAAATTTTATATTTTTGCGCTTGTCTCCAAAAAGATTTGGAAAAGCGTTCAAAAGGCCGATAAGAAAATTGATTTTGATTTTTCTTCTCGCCGTTTCACTTACAAAAGGGCGGTAGGCGACCGATTTTTTTCTTTAACTCATAGAATTTGAAAGTGAGTATGTTCTATTTAAGTTCGGATAATTTTGACATGTTGTCATAGCCTCTGGCAGCGCTCTAGTCTCGTGATCCAGGAATCGCTAATTCGAATTTTGTTGACTCCATTATTTTTATTTCCAATTATTTATCTATATATATTAACCTTTATAAAATTGAAATGCTAATTAACACTCTCCACTACTGCAAGTTTCTTGTCATTTGCTGAACTTCTATAAAGCGATCGTGTGTCCATGAATCGATTAGTGCATATTTTTCCACCACTTTTAATATGATTTTCCCATTTTGACATTTGGTCAATGCGATTTAATTGGGAGCATCGTTTTTTTTTTTTTTTTGTAAAGTTTTTAAATTCCATTTCGGCTGTCTATATTGACAACTTTTATTTTATAATCAATTGGGATAAAACTGGCTTTTTTTCTCTTGCTCATAATCGAACTCTACTTGTTCATCTTGTTTGAAATTGTTTTCAGGGTCCAATTCTTCGTTCATAATAAGTTCTTAGTCTGTTATAATTTCATTTTCAACGAAAAGATAAAGATCTCTTTGTAGTATGTGTTCTTCAGTAATTATTGAAGAATATTCTCCTGTGATAAATCCCATTGGTTAGAAGAACCTGCTCATAATAAATAATGGCATTTTTTCAAGAAAGTCTTTGCATAAATCTTCAAATTCATCTTCTCGTACATTTGAGGGTCCAGGTTCATAAATAGATTTCTCATTCGACATGATGTTATTGTTATAAATCAGGTACTTCTAACAAAATATAATGCTTTGATATTAAATTTATATGGTTTGGCCATATCGTCGCTAGCTAGGAGGGCTTCGTACCTATTTTTAATTATGAGAAAAAATTATTATTCCAATCCATTGCCTGCTTGAGGATTTGTTTACATTCATAGAATGCATAAATATTTCTCTATTCACTTCCTATGGGAAAAATCGTAACTTCAGTGATTAATAACTCAAAAAGTTATAGAAATTTCGGTACGGAAATAATTTTCCTGTGATCCCTAGAATCCTCTTTAGGCATATATAAATTTTGGTTAATTAATCCGATGGGAAGTTGTCCAAATAAAGCGTGACATACAGACGGATATTAGCGAATTATATATGAGTATTTAAGAAGAATTAGTCCAGAGGTCTGTGGCCAAACGGACAAAATAAATAAAATAAAAAAAAATATAAACTTCACCTTCACTATAACTATAATCTCAACCAAATCATATTTTATAAATATTTTAAATAATCAAAAAATTAATCAATATAAAATTAATTAATTAGAAAACCACTTAGTGATATGTTTCAATTTGTTTATTTTTTGGTTTAAATACTTTAGTATTTGTAATACTTCTGATAATGGCACGCCAAGTATTTATATCAATAAATTACAAATTGAAACAGCAAGTGTATTTTATATTGATTGATTTTTTTATTTAAGTAATTTTAATTAAAAAATGAGAATGACTTTTCTTTTCAACAATGGATAAAAGAGCGAGTATACTATGCTCTCTGAAATAACACTCCCAGTTTCAGTTTTATTTGAATAATGCCATCCTGCTCGCTCATTCGTCCAATGTTTTAAATATAACTGTTTACATTTGTGTTGCGGATCTTGTCTGCAAAGTCAAATTATCGTTACAGGCATTTTAGTTGAATTAGGTCAAAAATATCGATTTTTTGGGTTTCGATTGAATAAAATACTTCAATTTTTCCTATACAGGTTTATTGGGTAATTTTAGCGATGAGATTCCGATAAATATTACAAAATAATCGATTTAGTAACCTTAAATAGTTTTTCGTTGTGTTTAAATGCGTTTTGCTCAAAATCCTGTTTTTTTATATCTATGACTTTGAAAGGCTCTAACTTTTTTAGTTTTTGAGATCTCATAGTAGTCAATAACTCAATTTGTGAAATTTCAGACAAGAGATAGATCCCTTTTCACATATTCTTATTTGTTCAATTTTACAACCACTTTGTTTAATCAAAATGATGTACATATGGATATAATTAAAAAAAAATGTATTTAATTACAAAATTTACATATCTTTTCCACTTGTTAGACAACATTCTATTTACAATTTTTTTTTTTTTTAACAAATTCAATAAATAAATAACAGAGTGTAGATAAATGAAAATCACAATAACAAACTAAATGGCAAAAATAAATAGATCACACTAGATGACAAATGACTCTTGATTTGTTCAGATGTTGACTCGAAGATTTTTTTGTTATTGACGATTAGAGTTGGAAGTTTCAATTTTGAGCGCATTGCCTAGGATCGGTTTCAACGAGTTGACAAATCGTTCCATTCGATCGGCGGTATTCTGAAATTAAAATGAACAATTTGGATTAATAATTAAATATATCTGTGTCGCCTACTCTCCAATATTTAAAAAAGAAATAGGTTTTTGTGTTAAAATAGAATTTTTTTTTTTAAACACTCACACTTTTTTCCCATTCACACTCACATTCACACACACATACACACAGTCTTCTCGGCAACTTAGGCCATATAAGACTTTATACGAGGTTAACCGTTATTATGAATATATATATATAATATTGGGGTCTAGGCACTCTTATTTAAGCCATTTGGTATCCAAAGAGAAGAATTAAATCTTAAAATAAAGGAAAATCCGTTGATTAGCTGACCACCTTTAAATGGTCATTTTACTTTGTAAATATTTCGACGATAAAAAACGTGTATTTTTAACACGGGCTTTCAATTAGATCATATTTTGTACTGATTATGACCAGACGGTTTTGCCGTTCAAAATAATTGCCCCCTAATACCCCCTTTACAAAATAAAATGATGGGAGAGTTGTTTAAAGCTTTTTATTTCCTGATATTTCCTTATGTAAGTTGTCCAGTGATAATTTTCAATTATATATAAGTTTAATGAATGATAGACAAAAATACTTTAGCTGTCAATGAAGAGAAGGGTAAATTTTTATATTCCCTAGTCGACGTTACGATAGCCCATCTTCGGCCTTCCTCAGGTCGTTGCAAATAACACTAGTCGACAAAAATGAACTTTTTTTCTTTCACAAGAATAAAGATATGAAATTCTAGAAGTATTTTTCATGCTGAATTCAAATATCATTTCAGTTTTGCCCCATCAGGCACAGTTTTAGAGATATAGAGAAAAATAGATTTTAATAGAAAATGTGATCTAAAACGGTTCTTATTTAGAATGTTGAAATTATTTTTAACCCGACACCCCGTAAAAATATGCAGATATTTATAATATAATGAGAATTTTTTGCCATCAGGTGGATTTGAACTCGAGTTGTCTTCAACTCAGGATTATGAGCTTAACTGCTTTATTCCCACGGCTAATCGCCTTCTCAATCTCTATGTATAGACGGAGTAATTTAAATGCTTAAGGTATTTCAGCTCTTAGATTACAAAGAGAGTACAGGGAAGGAAATCTTCCTAAGCTCTAACAAAGAATCTCTCCTTCCTCACCATCTGCATACATACCAATACAACATCTCCGGCAATTTTAGTCACTCTATTGAGTATAGAGAATCCCGAACCGAAGAGTTCCCCAGGAACATCCAAATTGACAGTTTCGCCGCCCAAATCGGGAATATCTTCAGTTGTTGTAGAACCACCACCAGGTTTTCGGCCCCCACCACCACCAGACTGGAACACACACACACATATGCATATATTAGCCAAGGCGAACCGGACCCCTCAATTACATCATATCGAATGGGCAGGTAATATTATGTGGCCCACTTATCTCATAGAGTCTGGCCTCTTAACAACTTTCATTCACCTAGAAAAAGTCTCTTTTTTTTATTAATATTTCACATTTCTTCATCTTAGTAAAACAATATTTCTCAAACAGCATGTCGCATAAGAAATTAAGTCGATTAATAAGAGAAAATTTGAATGTTTCAATCCATCTTCGGAAACATTTTAGGGTTAAAACGTTTATGTTTATTTTCTTCCTGCTTTGTAAATGATCCAAACACACACCAAAACGTGCATTTTTCGTTTCTGCTCCAATCTTTTATTTAATTCCAACTTTATTTAGTGCTTCCTCTCTACAGCCGAAACTCGTTTATCCGAACTTCATCTATAAGATTATCTGCACTAGCCATTAAATTTTTTTTTAAATTTATTCTTTTTCTATCACAATTTCTCAGGGTAATCAAATTGTATTTTTGATTAATTGAATTTAAGCTTATATTCGTATAATTTGAAATTTTTTCTCTTATAAAATCTGAAATAATCTGAATAGATAAAAAAAAGTAAAAGGTGTTTACAATTTCTAAGTTCAAAGAATAGTGAGAAAATCAAATACAAATTGCATTTCCTCTCTAATATCTTGATTTAATTTTTATTTATTTTTTCTAATTACTAAATTCACTGATTTACTTAAACCTAGATTCTTCGTGACAACTTTGAGAATATTTTTATGAACATGGTAGCATTTATCATATAAAATAGGGCTCTGTTTTAATCTTGTATTTTCACATCCTATTGATTAAATTACCCTTTTATGGAAAGTATATTTATTTTGAGGTGACAACGTCTTACAAATCATGTGTCTATAGTGGCCTGTTAGGGAGGCATGCACGGAAAAGTTAAGTGGCTTGAATATCTCCTCTGTCTAAGAGCCGCGGTTAAGCCAATATTCTGCTTTAAACATCTGAAAAATCTGAAAATTGTAACATTTCTGAAAAGCATGTAAATTTTTCAATCATCATATCTCAAAAACTATTAGAGATACGGAGGCTGTGGGTTGGCTTGAATTGTTTCAAATTTCAAAATGGTATTAGCAACTAATGTCAAAAGCCCATAGTTTTTGAATTGAACTGCAAAAACTGAAAAAAGTCCGAAAATTTTGCGGTTTTTCACGTATAACGCGGGAAGCACAACTTTTTTTTGCTTGCAAAATGTGCTTTCCCACTCTCCTAAGGGGTCCAAATAACATACCAAAAAAGCAGCGTAACATTGCGTTTTGCGAATTTAGGCCTTTTTTTGTACCATTTGACTGGCCTATTCGTGAATTGTCAATTCACTTTTCAATAAAACTTTAAAATTAATAATCTCATATTTTTGAAGTCAAAAAACTTCATATCCTAAAAATGTAAGATGGATGCAGATAGTATAAGGCGGCCCTATTCCGTCCCCCCCCCTCCCTCGATTCCAGACAATTTTGTCTATATAAATAAGAAAGGTGGGGGGAGACTATGGGCTCCCCCAGAGGGCTATCCTGCTTGATATGCAATTTATTTATTTATTACCGGCCCGGCACTGTTCATGATTGGTAGCCAATTCACTTGAAATAGATTTTTGTCGCAAAAGACGGCGACCTTCTAGCACTAACCCCAGAAGACACTCCTCACTATGTATTTTAATTGAGCTTTAAGAGTTCAGGCTGATGCCTGTCTTTTGAATTTATAAACAGCTGGAGGGAGTGTGATTCTTACTAATTATATTTCTTGCCTTGACGTCATAAAAAGTGAAAGATAAGTGAGGCTGGGGAAATTGATTAAAAGCTGGCAGAAAATAGGTACTAATCGCTGATAGTTTCTTTTGTCCTTCTGAATTTTAGAGGAATGTTTACAATTTGAGATGGCTGATGAATAACTATATTCAGGACCAAAAAACAAAAAAAATTAAATAAAATTCCAATTTTCTCTGTCTACGTTTCGAACGCTCATTGCGCTCATCATCAGGACATTTGGAATAGTCATAAACTTAGATTGATATAGCTCGAATTGTTCATATATAGATGCACAAATATGATACATCAATATAATATGAATATATTTAAATATAAAACAATCGGTTTACTGTTTATTAACCGATTCGGTTAATAAACAACAAACGCCTAACTAGAATTAAAAAAAATAAAAGGCCTATCTTGTCATTTTGCAATTTTTGTTGTCTACGGTTGGTTTATGTTTAAATATATTCATATTATTTTGATGTATCATCAGTATATATGGACCCTTTTATGCAATGGTGTGTCAAAGACCAAACATCGAGTTTTGAGAAAATCAACATTAAAGTTTTTTGTTTTCATTGGATTATATATAATTTTTTTTGTCAATTGTGCAAGTAACATTAAATATAAATTTTTTTAGGACATATTTCATAAAAAATACTATTAATTATAGCATTTGAAACAATATTCCGTGCTTAACTCAATTTTGAATTTTTTGGTCTTTGACACACCATTGCATAACAGGGTCCATATATGTGCATCTATATATGAACAATTCGAGCTATATCAATCTAAGCTTATGACTATTCCTTTGTCCTGATGATGGATGCGATGAGCGTTCGAAACGTCGACAGTATTTTTTTGTTTGGCTGCCTATTTGATTGGATTTTTTTATTTAATCATATAGCCTTTTTTTTTTTTTTGTTGCACTTACCACTACTAGAGGCCGCAATCTACTAAAAACCAAAATCTCTTGAATTTCTATCACTTCGAACAATGATATTTTAAGATCAATATAAACAAGCTAGCAATGTCTTCAAAATGAAGAAAATTTTTATCTTTGCTTGAAATAGAAGTGGTTATGATTAAATATGTTGATTAAGTAGCCAGGAGTGTGCAATCTCTCTTGACGTTTCGGTCTTTATTGGATCATCATCAGGTGACAGAGAGTTGTCATATGGGGAGGTATCTCCCCATATCCCCTACCCTGTCCACCGAGGGTGGATAAGAGCGAAACGTTGCGAGAGATTCAGCTCTCCTTTTGCTCTCCTAAACAAATTAACATCACTTTTAGTGATTTAATTTTTAATTAAATAACTCCTATTGAAGTTATATAGGCCTACACAGGGAAGTTGATCAAACTATAATTACAACCTCCATTTGACAGAAGACATATAACTCTTGATTTTATTTTTTGCTTTGTTTGAGAGATGCTCTCAGTTTCTGTTGTCTTTTTTTATTCCCAAATTTAACAGGGTTTTGACGAGAAGAAATATTTGTGAGATCCAATAGAAAGACAAAGTAAGCCCTGAAATTAGAGGAATAAAAGTGGTAGATTAGTAAGAGAAAAGGGTAGATTAATCGACTCATTTCTTCATTCTCTTTCAAACTCAACAAAAACATATTTATTTAATTTTTTTTATTTTATTAATCAACTTATTTATTTTATTTTATTTTTTACTATCAAATTTATTATAAATATACAATTTTTACAATTTATACAGACTTCACTTCATGACTAACACAACATACATTTGTTAAAAAAAAAAAAAAAAAAAACAATATTAAAATTTAACTAACAGAATGTATTTCCAAATTTATCCACCCTTTAAATAAATAAAATTTTATGTACATAATTATTATTATTTTTCAACTCTACACAACTCATTACTGCGGTAACAGATCAGGCCGTTTCACAGAGTACTGCAAAAATGCTGCTGATTCGAGAGAAATTTATAAAATCGATTCTAGGAGGATTTTTGCTGTGCCTTATAGTGAGTGATACGGCCCGATTTGTCTTTCAAGTTATTTGGACACTGAGACGAGCTCGATCCATTTTAGTGTGCACATAGCTTTAATAAATAATTTAAATTAATTTTTCGTTTTTTACTATATATTTTTTTTTTTATAAAATTGTATTTCATAATATGGCACTTAAATATAATTATTTATTTAGGTCTTAACTTGAATAAACAAGGACAATTTGAAAACACCGTTTTGATATCAAGATACCAAATAAACTCGTTTTTTTTTTCTGCATTTAAACAAATGTTACAAAAAGCCATCGCGTGTTATTAAAAGATAAAAAAAAATAGTTTTATATCCTATGTCAACCCCATCTTGATGAATTTTAAACATTTGATTATCGTTTTATCGTTCCGCACATAACAGTTAGAAGAGACTAAGTAGCCTTCCTCATGGAATTCGGTTAAATTCACATCTCGTTCCATCCGGTTAGCTCTTAGACGTTTCTTACTGAGTTTTATCAATTAAAAACATTTTCTGAAAGGAAAATATTAGAATATTTTGACCTAGAATTTGTTACGAAATATTTTTATTATTTAAAAAAAAAAAATTAGCTATTTTGTACTATATAGCCATTTAATTTACTAATGTAATGCTTATTACGTTTAAATAAACGTAATTTAAAAAGAATTTGAAAGATGAATTTAAGAGTTCCCTCCTCCTTTACTACACTGACTAAAAGTTTTATATTTTTGCTTGATATTTCAATCATCAATCAAAATGATTAGTTCTTAAACATCAGATGTCTTTGCTACTTCTTAAACGACACCTGTCTTCTAGTGCATATAGTGATTTTGATTAAATTTCATTCGGTTCCAGTCAAACGGTCAAACTTTCGCCCTGGCGTTTTAAATGTCATTCATAGCCCGAGGACGGCATTTGATTGACATAGTCCACCTATATAAACACTTTTTGTTTAAAAAAAAATGACTAAACTGCAAATTCACTCATCCTCTTTATAACAAGAATTAATTAATGATGCGATCAGGCATTAGTGATAATCCAAAAATGGAGAGAGAAATTAATCTGACAAAAAATAACAAAGATGTAAATTGTACTTTTGAGCATATTTTACATCTTTGTTATTTTTTGTCAGGTTAATTTCTCTAAATTTTAATTAAATTTCTTAATAGAAATAAAATTCTATATTAGAAAAAATAGTCTGATGTTTATTAGTGATTAGAAAAACACGATAAAATTTCAAAACCCGATTTTCTGTTTTTACTAGTCTGACCAATGAAGTGCGTGGCTGTTGATTAAGGAAGGAAGCAGGAGCATTCATTCATTCTCATTGATTAAGTCAAATGAATAACTCACCCATAAATATAATACGTATGTTGTGTCATAAGACAACTACAACATACAATTTGAAAGACTGCTGATGAGAGAATAAAGTTTACTCGAAACGTCTCGGTAATTGTTGAAAATCAGACCTTCTTTTTTTGGCTGCTCCTGCTCCCTTCCTATTGTTTACTAATCTGTTTTCCTGAAGTGATGTTGCTGAAGTTGGAGAAAAAAAAACGCAAAATTTTATTAAATACAAGTTGATTATTTTCTAATATTTCGGAGTGTATTTCACCTCTTTCACCAAGTATCCCCCTTACAATTAAAACGCTTGAAAGCCACCTTGTTGCTCGTTTGGCAATTAACAAATTATTTTCTTTAATTCGAACAAATAATTGCTGTTTATATATTTATTGTGAGGGATGGCTGAGTAGCCTTACCCTGAATAAAAAAAGCAACATGGTCGCTTCCAAGCGTTTTAATTGTAAGTGGTATACATGGTGAAAGAGGTGAGATACATTGAAGGAGTGCCGATAGGTCTCCGAAATAATCAATCACCTTGTATTTAATAACAATTTGCAGAAAATTCTGCGTTTTTTAGACTTAAAATGAGAATAATTTTCCCTACAATTTCCAAAATATCAATTTCTCGTTGGACTAAAGAAGGTCTTTAACTGATTAAAGTAGCATGTTATATTTGGAGAAAGCCAGCAGCCATCTAGTGATTAATTCAATTATTTAAAAAGATCAGTGTTGACGTTTCAGTCCCCTATGGACCATCTTCAGACCTTTTATACAATAAATATAAGCTTAGAATATTTAAAATTTTTATATTCTGTGTTAAATTCTTTTGATATAATTATCACCTTCTTTGTATTATTAATACCATATTATAGCTCTGAAGATGGAACGAAAGAGGCTTGACCTTGATTTTTCAATAAACGAAATAATCACTAGCTGCCTAATCTACAATTGCATTAAAACTTTTCGTGACTTTCTGTTAGACGTTTAAGAGAAATTTTATTTTTTGCTAAAATTGGATTTTTTCAATTTTCTATCCTTGTTTATTAATTCATTGGTTCTATTTATTTGCGTCCTTTCCTCTGCTATTAAAATTATCCAGAATGATAACACAGGGTAATACACTGATTCAGCAGCATGGGATTTTTTGTAATTTTGGTCTGCTGAATACGAAAATAATATTTTTGTTGAATTGACTCTACTTTTTGAGATAAAGGCAGTCCAATTTATACTGGAAATTACACTATAGAAGAAGGAGAATATTTTTTAAAACGTTTAATCAAATGATTTCAATCAAACAAAGTGCTATAAAAGATACAAAGAATAGTAAAATTAATTATAAAAAACAAAAACATATCAATAAGAGTTAAGAAGAACGTTCTGTACAGGATTTCTTTTGGTGTCTTTGGTCCGGTTTATCATGAGAACCAGAGTCAATTCAAACAAGGCTTAGCTATCTAAAATGACTTCATAAGTTCATGCCGCAGAAAAAAAAAAACTTTTTGTTCCCCTGTGTAATTTATTTGGATAGCAGTAGATGGGCTGAGATGCCGAAAAGTAAAAAAAATTGTTTTCCTTTTTAAAAAAAATTCTAAAATCATATTATACTCTCTCTCTCTCTTCATCAAGTGTGTATTTAATGAAATTTGGAGTTTTCAAAATAGTCCTTGTTGGATAAGATAAGATCTGCTGAGTTGTGAAGAGGAATGATGAAATGGTCTCTTTCTCTCTCTCTCTTTCTCTTTTAAGTTGTTGGTGGTGTCAACACACTCCTTAGCCTACCGATGAGCCCAGAAAGCTGGATGCAATTCCAAGAATTCCTCCGGAGCCGGCATTTATACTCGTATCTGTAGATCCTGGTGGAAGTGCATTAGCTGGTCTCCCAAGCCCCACTGCAAAGTTCTTGTATGCGTTGTACTTGTCCAAATATTTCAACGCCGCCGTTTTATAATCAATGATGCTGTTTACTTTCTGCAACATTTAAATTAACGCTCATTGATCACACAAACACACACCCCGCACACACTCTCACATTTAACGAGTTTTTGTTTATTGACTCATAGATTTCATAATAACACAACATCTTCCCTATTCATTCTAAAATATCATCATTTCTGATTAAACTGCACTCACGTGACAGAAGAGCTTTCTATCTTTGTTAGGTGATCAAGTTGGACAAATTTATTTAATACTAGGAAATAAAAATAAATTCTTACTATTCTAAAGAGATATTTCGGTTAGGTTGCATTCCTTCTTCAGCCGAGAAAACTAAATAAAGGCTTGTTTTTAATAATAGAAACATATTCTTTGGAAATTTGAAATATTTTTATCCAGGCACACTTTTGTGTAAGTGAGGAGCATTTTCTTCAGATGGCGGGTGGGTGATTGAAAAAACTGCTAGAACAGGGGCTGTAACATTTTGTCAGAGTGACTATATGTCTAATACCTTCTCCTCGCTTTGATGAAATCTTAAAAATTGTAACTTATATATTCTTACATTTTGTATCTTATTGGAGTTTGTGCCGTGGATTATGATATTATATAGGCCTAATTGTAAAAGTATTAATACTAGGCATTGAAATTGGCATGCCCGTTATTTCCGAATTCTTAAAAAAATATATAGACTATATAATTAAATATAATAAAAAAGATTGTATTCAATTTTGCGGCCGGTGAGGGGGATCTCCAGAATTGTCTAAACTGAAGAAACGATCCTGTGCCAGAGATGTTCAAATAGAAAGTATTTTTATTATTAGCAAACAGGATTTTTTTTAGGTTTATGGGCTGAAGAAGGCTGGTATTCTCAGACTAAACATCTTTCTAGAACAGTGGTACCCAACCTGGCCCCGGCACCCAAAGGTGCCGCGAGAATGGCTAAGGAGTGCGCGAGATATTTAGATAAACCAAAAAAATAAAAATAAGAGGCGGAAAAAATAAAGTTTTGCTAAAAAAAGGTCAAATGATTTTAAGGCAAGCGGCAAAATTTTCCGAAGTGCGCGAAAAATTTAGCTTTGCTAAAAATTTTCAAGCAAGAAGAAACAAATTTTCCACAGGGTGGAAAAATTTGTTTTGCTAGGGGGAAAAAAGGAAGGGTGCCCCTAGTGTTTAATGTTATTCCCAACCACCTTTGGGGGCCGGGGCTTCAAAAGGTTGGCAAACACTGCTCTAGAAATGTATAAAAAGCTGATTTGGTTAGAAAATTGAAAAATTGGATTTGATTCTAATTTCTTTCCAATTAATGTTTCACTCATTTTTTTTTTTTTTTGTAATTCTGGTCTACACAAAGCCTCCTTTCTCAGCTGTATGTAAAATTGTTATTTTTAATGAAAAATATCCTTGACGCAATTTTTTTTGTCTGTTAGGGTTCACTTTTTATTTTGCATTTTTTTTTCTTTCTAGCTCTCTTTTTTTTTCAATTTTACCAAAGTCCCACATGTTTTTATGTATGCCCATTTCGTGATTGTATCGAAATTTTAGATAATGGAAATACTGGCTAAATGATGATATTACAAATCATATGTTGCACTTCTTAGCTAAAATCCTACATTAAAATATAAAACCAATGAAGAACGTGGTTGTTGATTTTTAACAAAAGGAAGGAGCAGGAGCAGCTAAAAATTGTTGAAAATAGGAGGCTTTGAATTTTTGGCTGCTCCTGCTCCCTTCCTTTTGTTAAAATATAAAATTTAATTTTTTAAAACTATTTGTGTTTGATTGAGCAAATCGTACCCCCCTAGACTTCAAAAATTAATTTTTCTCTTAATAAGGTGCTTTGCAAATTGGCGATTTAGTTACGGAAAGTTGGGCAACGCCGATGTCCAAAATATCCTATTTTTCAATTAGCTGAATTCTTATCGGTTTAGAAATTAACAATTGTAATCCTCTAGAATAATTCAAATAATTGAAAAACTCAATTCAAATTTTTGTTGCCTATCTTCCAGCAACCAATCTCGTAATTTCTGCATCTATGTTATAAAAAGATAGTTCTTTGACTACATCCACTGTTTTCATTAAGATAATCTAAAATTTAATTCAATTTGATTGTACTTACCCCGAAGATAAAATCGAGCAAGAAGTGTTTGACCCCGAGGCCGGCAATGACCTTCGTGGCAATGATATCCTTCTTCTCTCGATCTCCACGATATTCTAGTTCCGGTCCGAAAGTCTCTTCATAGGCTTCAACCTGGATAATCGTCAAGGACGATAATAAATAGCTATTGCCCAATTGTCTATTTCATAGATAAAATATTTAACAACTTCCTATATTTGCGTGTTAGGTTTCTATTTCTATACATATAAAATTTAAAAAATTCACACTTTGACCGGGATATGAACACCAATAGCGATTCTAATCTCTAATTCCTTTTTTTCGACATATAAAAAAAATTTAAATATAGTATTCTATAAATGGAGAAATTTATAGAAAATCAGAGCAGACAAAGTAAAGCAATTGACTTTTCGGTCGACTTCTTATGGAAAGCAAAGTTCGCTATTTGATTTTTTTTTTTTGATTCAATGAAATGGTATTTTATAAGTGTAGTTGTTCTACTGATTTTATTATTATTTGAAATTCCTATCGGGATTCCCGTTTATTTGCTCGAGGTTCTACCGTGCCCGCCCCCCTCAAACCCACCCACCTACCCACCCCGTGAAGTTACATTATTTCCAATCTCTAACTCCTTCTAGCTTGTGAACTAATCTTTATTTATGGTCTCTTCCGGATCCTTTTATCTAACCTCTTCTATGCTATGGAGGATGTCCTAGTTTGAGTAGGGCCTACTACTTTCGAAGAATGCTTCACTGAGTGGGAACCTTCTTTACGTCCCTTCCACAGGGCGGGATGTCACAGCAACTCCCTCTCCTCATAGAGTTGCCTGGGGGCTATTGTGGCGAGATCCAATATTCCAATCCAGAGCTTGCTTGGGGATTTGTTTACATTAAATAAATATTTTTATTTAATGAAAAAAATCCTTCACTCCCTGGATTTGAACAGGGATCTTCTTTGTAGAAAGTCGACTCCCTAGCCCGCTACACCAGCGAGCCCCCATAAGTGTAGTATAATGACAATTTTTAGTTATCTTTTCTATAAAGCCTAAGATGCCGAAAACACATTCTCTTTTCCTTTCTTGGCCCACCAACAAATGAACATACTCACAAATTTACTTACAATTTTTTTTTTTTTTTTAATTATTTTTCGAGATCTACTTTCACACCTTCAATGTAGCCACATAGAATTTTCCGAGGCCAAGGAATTGAGTAAAAAAAAAAATTTAATTGCATTTATTTGACACTAACACCTAATTTTTATTTATTTTTTTTTACTGAATGACATTGACCGACTAAGGGCTTAATTAAATACCTATGAGGTAGATGTTTTACAAGTCACAGTAGGCTATTACTATATTTTGTAACATATCAATCAATTTGTTCTTGAAAAATTTCGAACTCTGAAATTTCTTGAATTTCTTTTGCGGACCACCAATTGCGGACCGCTATAAGAAAAAAAATCTACGTTAATTAAATCCACAAAAACAAAATATTTCAAAAATTTTATTGAATTATATAAAATAAATAAATAAATAAAACTGACCGTTTGTGCCAAAGAGCTAGGCGCCGCGGCCGCCGGCTGCAGAAGTGTGCATGCGCTGATGGCAAATGCGCACAATGCCCAAGACGACCAGCGCATTATGCCAGGAGAACTACTGCAACCAAACAACAAAATAAATATTTAAAAATGTATATAGGTCTGATTAATATAATAACAGGTCGTTCAAATATCATTTATTCCAAAATATTTTGCTTTAGGCTAATAATATCCTATTTCGAAGTTATTTACAATTGATTGTCTTATGGACACTGCATATTTAACAACTTACTCAAAAAACTTAAACAACTCAAAAAAATTTGTCCGAAACGTTTGGTTGAAAGGAGTTAACGAGGGAAAGTCAATAAGTCGGTGACTTTTTGAATTTCCCGCCTCTTAACTGAAATGGCAACACTGCTCCTGTCAGCAGGCAACTATCAGCTGACTCCTGTCGAAATTTGAACCAGCTGGGTCTTTTAGTTTTTGTTTGACATCCATTAATAGCAGACTACCTCGTGATTTGAGAAGAGAATGGAAAAAAGTGAATTTCGTGTGCTCCATGGCAAAAATCCATGAATTGGGATACGAATTGCTCCCTCATCCGCACTATTCTCCGGATTAAAAATCAGCTGACGTTTCGGCTTTGGTCAAAGCCTTCCTCGGAGCTGTTAGTCACCTGTTAAAATATATTTTTAAAAGAAAAAACTCTGACTGCGTTTTCTTCTAACTTTCCTGATATTTTCTTTTTTTTTCTCACCTCTCAAACTCTAATTGAAAATTCCTTTTTTAAACATTTAAAGAATAAAAAAGAAATTAAAAAACCTGCACCCAGAGCCTATTTCCCTACTCCTGCCTACAATTACCCATCCCTCAATTTGTCGGTATGTGAATGACGATTACAAACTGCTCGAGCTATGAGGTTTATTTTATTTAGCATCTGAGTAATGTTTTTAAAATTTACTCATCGTCGCTATTTTTCTAAATTATTTGTTAGACAATATAATTTCAATGCTATGGCGATCCTCTACCTTGTACTTTAGCTTTTTTATACCATTATTACATAGTATCTATGTAGGCAGCCAGGACGAGAAACAAAACAATTTTATTTCAATGTGCTCGTCGACGTTTTGGGGCTTCTTCTTTGATTCTCTACAAGATGTTGTTAAAGTTGTTTTTCGCGATTAGCATCTTATATGGAATCAAAGCATACCTGCTATCTTGGAATTATACATTGTATTCTAAATGTTAAAAATACTTCAATTTACACCACTCAGTCCTGAGGAAAGGGGCGATTAACACCCGAAACGTCGAGGAGCAAACTGAAATAAAATTGCGTTTTATTTCTCGTCCTGGCTGTCTATGTAGTCGTATTCGCGCTCTATTCTTTTTTTCAACTGTTTGCGTAGCTCTTCCCACAGCCCTAGTCGTATACCTGGAAAGCTGGCTCTCAGAGCACAAAAGACGTTCTCTAATTTCCAAGCCAACTTGTTGATTTTGTGTTCCCATATTGAAGAAATTTGATTATAATTAATTTTCCAAAATATTTAAGAGATTAATTAACGTTACTCCCTGGTCCATTCACTATGTGTTTAGTTAATTTCAAATAGATTCATTGAAAATTGTGGATTTCTATAGAACATACATTTTTCCTATTTCATTTTTATATATTTATATACAGAACTCCTCATACTTTTTCTGCTTTGATGGTTTTATTGTTTTTTTTTTAAGATAAACCTAAAAAAATCCCTTTAAAATAATAACACCACCCTCTCGGGGGGAGTTAATAAAAAGTATAAGGTGAAATCAGTTAGCCTGTTACTGCTAATAAGCTTAATGAAATAGTGTTTTTTTACTTTTTTTCTAACTCACGCTTAACTAAATTTTCAGCCACAAGTGAATTAATATGGATGTGGAGGAGCAAAGCAAGTTTTGTATAAATATCTATATCCTGTTCATGTATATCCTCTAGGCATATTTTTTTTCTTAAATGACTGTTATAAAATAAATTTTTCTCTTATTTCATCCTATTCTAAGAGAAAAAGTTTGATGATATAATGAAAATTTTTCCTTTTAAAAAGTATTATTAAGAAATTCTTGGATAATTATCCCCCAGGAATACGGTATAAATAAGAAACTTCTGAAATTTTATTTATTTTTTTTTTTCTAACCCAGTTTATTATTTCTTTTATTGTGCCGTTGGCTGACGTTTCGGCCACTGGCCTAGGCCATCTTCAGAGCTGGAGGCGAGAATAAATGAAAATTAAAAATTTCAGCGACAGACATTCGCATGAACTGAGAGCTCATAAGAATAACGAAAGAATGATTCTCTTCTTATTCTCATTAGTAGAGCCAATTCTACAAAAATATTATTCTTTAGACCAAAATTACCTAAAACTGTTTAATAAATCCCATGCCGCCGAATCAGTAATATTTTGAAACATATCATCTCGTGTTTTCTGTTTCACTTAACTAATCATGCCATTTATCATGGCTTATTTTCATTAATATCTTGATATTTTCAAGTGGTCTCATATTTTTGACTTGCGCTATACAATTTCTTTGATTAGTACAAATTTGCCTCAAGCGAATTTTTTTTTATCCCACCTCCAGGCTTATTTAGTGTTAAAAGGGTGTCATATTGAATTTCAACATCAATTAACATAATTTAAAAGCGACACCATGATGCATATTAAGAGAATAGAGCCCTCTTTGATTATTGCTTCATAGACTTAATAGCTAGCTAACATTTTTGTCTATGATAAGAACATTTGTTCATTTCATGTTAGTCGTAGGTCATGGTTGGTTGTCACGTCATGTAGTTATTATGATGGTTAAAAACAAATCAACAAAAAAAAAAAATTGCAAGACATATGCAGCCAAAATTATTTCTTTAATTATGCCGTTGACGGACGTTTCGGCCACTGGTCTAGGCCATCTTCAGAGCCGGAGGCGAGAATAAATATTATGAGTAATTGATATTAGAAGTAGAGAATGTCCGTTTTTAGGAAGTGAAGAACATAATTTAATTTGGGATGTTTATTTTGGTAGCCGGGGAAATATAACTTCAGAAAGTCTAGCAACTTCGCTCGCATTACTTTTGCTCAAATGCGAAATGAAATAAAAACAAATATCTGATTCACGCTTTTTTTTCTCTGAGTTGGTTATATAAAAAAAAAATAAATATTTTCACTTAAATAAAATCTTTAATTAGTAACATATATCCTCGCTTTTATATAATAACTCAGATTAAAAACCTCCCGGGTCAAAAGTAAAGCCTTTTGCACCTTCGATGATTTTGTAATTTCGTACGTTATTTTTCAGATTAAATGAAAAATGAAATAAAAATAAAATAAGGGAAATAATTTTTATATTGACCCTGTTACGCATTAGTGTGTCAAGCGCCAGCTACCGAGTTTTGAGAAAATTAACAATAAAGTTTTTTGTTTTCATTGGATTATATATAATTTCTTTTGTCAACTGTGCAAGCAACATTAAATATAAATTTTTTTAGGACATATTTCATAAAAAATACTATTAATTATAGCATTTGAAACAATATTCCGTGCTTAACTCAATTTTTAATTTTTTTTGGCGCTTGACACACTATTGCATAACAGGGTCCATATAATCTTCAGAAATCAATAAAAATAAACTTCATTGAGAGTCTACGACTGTTATTTTATAAAATATTTTTTTTTTTTATTTCGTTTAGCTTTGTCTATTATAAAAGCCATTGTTTTGTTCGTTTAATTCCATGATTATCGTAGGTCATGGTTAGAATAGATTGACATATAATGGTCGTTGTTGTTGTTGTTGTTGTTGTTTGAAAAAAGCGACAAAGTTGCGAAACTTAAAAGATTAAATAAAATTTTCATTTTGTTTCTAATATTGGATGAATAATTTTACCGACCGCTACGGGCCGATTCTCTCCGAATTTCAAGATCTTTTCGAACAAGGTTAGGCCCACTTTTACATCTCTATTTGTATAATAGTAAAATTTTCGCCCACCTGCTCAATATTATTGGTGATTTACAAAATATGAAGCCTGGGGTACAAAGTATCCTTACTCACTTATAGGACACTATAGTATGTATAAGATGAGCAGATGTCCCGCTATTGGCGGGTCAGTTCCGATTTTTGAATTCACTGAAAGTGAATTTGTCAATTGTACTTATGTTGAAATTAAAAAAAATAAATTAATTACAATACTATTTTTGCGTCCTATGAAAATTTTTGTTGCTCCGTATAGACCCAATTTTTAATCAAGAACTTCCCCTCCTCGGTAAATGGTGGCTCGCTTTACCAGTGATAAAATCTGAACACCTATCCCCTCTCAACCCACAAGAAAACTTAATAAAAATGTTTTTAAATAAAAATATGTTTGTTTTTAAAACGTCAATTATTTTAAAAATATTTTCAATATCCGACGCCGCTCAGAAAAATATCCCTACCAAGTGGGCGGTACTACTACTACCCTATACAGGGTGTTTCAAGAAGAATAGTAAATATTTTAGGGGGTGGTAGTATAGACGAATTGCAATAAAAAAATTCCATATGACATGTGTTCAATTTTTAATGACGTCCAGAGATACAGACAGCTGTTGGTATATAACCTAGGTAGTGCAGTTTTTGTTACGTGTGTTGGTGTATCAACATCTTTGAATGAACAGTGACTAAACTAGAAACCTTCGCTCTAGCAAAGTTTAAAAATACCAATTCTACTAAAACACCCACTACGATTAACAATGCTCTTATTAAGTACACCAACACACGAAACAAAAACTGCAGTTATACACATGTTATATGGAATTTTTTATTGCAATTCGACTATACTACCACCCCTAAAATATTTACTATATCTTCTGAAATACCCTGTATATATTTATAAAGTTTCATCTTTGAATGACCAGTGAGAAATGCAATTTTTATTTTCTTTTTAATATTTATTCTTCCTGACGTTTCGGTCTAAAACCACATCTTCTTCTTCTTCTGTCCTCGCCCTTATTATTCCCGCTCTAAAACCACATCATCAGAGCTCTTTAAATTCGCATAAAGTTTGATCTTTCACTTTTGAATGATAAAAAACTACTTTCCGTTATAGTTAAATATTTTCGAGATTTTTATATTTGAATCAGATATTAATATTCAAATATATAAATCTCGAAAATATTTAACCATAACGAAACCCCACGACCTTAAAGGCTTTGCTGTTTACAGTCTTGTGTTAGAGCAGACCCCGATGTCTGTCCCTCTATCTGGTTTAAAAAGCGGGGGACAAGGAGAAATTTTTCGTTAATGTTTTTCATTTGTTAGTAACTTGCACGGTTTACTGTATATAAGGGGAAGTGAGTTTTATTGGTGTAGGTCGAGGGTCCCATGGTTTGGTGCAATGGACAGCACACCAATGCCCCGGAAAGACTGGAGATCCTGGGTTCGATTCCCGGGGCCATGGGGTGTTTGGCCTCGCCAATGAATAACACTCAGAGCTTTGTTAACTGCTTAATATACTTTCCCTTATTTTATTATAGACCTATAGCGGAAAAGTAAAAATACTGTATACAGTATACATCAAACGAGATTTTCTTATAACCTTTAAATAAATGATTAAAAATTTTTTCAAACACAAGTTGTTTAAAAGATTTAATACAATTTTTGACAATCAAGCCTAACTAAAATAAAATTTCGTTTCGTTAAAGAATATAGTACTTGCCGGCTGGTAGGGTTAATCCAAATTAAGGGAGGGGAGATGGAGATCCTCTCGGTCCGGTGTGCCGGAGAGCGACTGGCTAGCGAATGACCCAGTGCCAATCTCTCCTCAGGTGAGCTGATCCCTTCCCTGCCACCCCCTCCACTATCTCTATCTCAACATCAGCATCCCCACTACTTGTTTGTTATCCACTTGGATTTCGGGGATGCAATATTTCAAAATGAATTGTTGCACAGTTAGATGGATGTTTTTTTTTTATAATATGAAGAAATCATCAGATATCATCTCTTATCTCAATCGTTATGACTTCTTGAATTTCATTAAATTTGAATATTTAAATTAAAAAGACCAAAGGTCGAGGGTTCGGACCCCAGGCAGTCCGATGATTTCATTTAAGCCATTTGGTTACCATATGGCTTAAATAAGAATGCCTGGACCCCAATATATATATTTTCATAATAACAGTTATCGTTTAAAGTCTTATATGGCCTAAGATGCCGAAAAGACTCCGTGTATGTGTGTGTGAATGGAAAAAGTGTGAGTGTTAAAAAAAAATTAAAAAAAAGTCACAAATCACACTTATTTACAAAAAAACAAACAAACAGTCTCATTAAAAAATTTTTATTTCTCCTGAGCCTAAAAGTTTGTACATTTTTTAAAAATTTTTGATTAAAAAGTGTAAAAATTTTTTTTTAGGCTTTACGATTGGAATACATCATAAGTAATACATAACTATTGAAATAGGGCCGTGTCGAAAATTGGGCCGAATACAAAAATATTGCGTAATCAGAAATTGTGAACAATTTGATTGAAATTCCTAAATCCTATCCGATCCAGGATTTGAATTGGAATCCATTTTCTCTCCTAAGAACTTACGATGGGAACTAAATCCTTTTCCTAAAGAGATTCCTGAATTTAAAATCCTTTTAATTATTATTTATGGAAACTGTTTCCTAAAAAAATAATTTCACCTAAACGACCCCAGACTCGATTTTGCTCCTTAAAACATCAACAAATCGTGAGAGTTGAAACTTTCGCAGTTGTTATTGTTATTATGGTAAATAAAAATGATTTGGACAAATTGTAGTTTATTTTTTTTCTAATGTAACGTTTGGGTACTAATTCTGAGGCCTTCTTCAGGTATCAACTCATTTAAATATCTAATTATTTTTTTTTTTACTCTAGGCCAACCCGCCAGTTTTTAATTCACATAACTTTGTACAAACTACATTGATACAAAAAATACACATCACATACAACACAAATAATACAAATTTAAATACTGCAATACTTTTGTTTCTTAACTTATCTGATAAGCAAGCTGGTCGTCTGATTCTTTTTTCCTTCATTCACTGGGACGACCAGCTCGATTTACTTCTCTTTTAGAGACGAGGGAGATTTAAGGAGTAAGGACGCAAAATTATCTAAATGCTCCAATTATCCCCCTCGAATTAAACAACCTTCTTCCACTGTACTATTTTTATGTTATATATTTTTAAATTGATTGCCTTTATAAGGACTAGCGTTCATAGCAAATAATGAACAGCCACCTCTTTTATTTCTAAACTGATCTAATCTCTTGTTTTAAATTTTGAGACAAGAGAAAGTAACCTAGCCAACATGTTATAACAAAGAATATTTGCGAAATTTTTTTAGATAATATTGAATAAGTTTTTTTCGCCATTTGACCTCCTGCATCTTTAAAAAGGAGATCTCTATTTCTGATCTGACATCCAGGAGTGCAAAATTACCTAAATGCTCCACGAGGCTAAATGAGCCCTTCTTATGAAACTTTCAAGTATTTTTTGAAAATTAACAACAACCTTCAAATATTACGTCGAAAATGAAGATTATTAGGATGCGATTATAGGAGGAAATTGCGGCAATTGATCTCTGACAAGGTTAGGGTTTTTTAATAATGAGAATATATTTAATTCCCCCTCCCCTCCCCCTCCCTTACTCTATTAAAGAGGAGAAAGTTTAGTGATCGTCAATAATAAGACCACCAAATTCACAGCGCTAGATTTCTGTTATAACCCAGAACTAATCTTAAATTTTGGCTTTGATTTTCAAAATGCTCCCTCCACAAACTTTAAATAATTTTTATTTTTTTAATGAAAAGACCATTATAAGTGCAAGAAGTAAAAGAAGATAGGCACCCAGCAAATAATAAAATTCAAACATTTCGGGAACAATTACCTTTTACTTTCTTACCTATGTATATATGTAATATATATATAGAGAGTAAGTATTGGATTCATGTCAAAAATTCAATGTCGAGATTTTGATGGATCTTCACGTTTTGAGGTCCCCTGAATCCAAAAAAGTGGTGTTCGCGACATGGTCTGTCTGTGGGTGTGTCTGTATCCAATTTAAAGCATGAAGGAATTTAGCTATGAGGCTGAAATTTTATATTTAAGTTAAACACCCCCCGCGACCGGAAAAATAAGCTTTTAATCAAAATCGGCCAAAGATTACTAGTACTTTACTGATGTACTTTTTCAGTTTTTTTCGATTTTCTCAAAATTTGCTCCAACGATTTTTTTTTTTAATTCAAAAATCAATTATTTTTTAGATGCTCTTTCAAATGTATATTCTCGTTTTGCCCTCAAAATTGTTTGAAGCACACTTTACTCTTGTGCTTCATAGGAAAGATAGGAGAAATGGTTGCCATGGTAACAAAATATAAATATTTTCCCATACTTATAAATTTTACATCTGAATATATCAAATATTCCCTACTGCCGGGAACTAAATATATGTCGACACAAAAAATCTGGTGTGACAAGCACAGTACACAACTTTCGATTACCGAAGGTAAGAGAAAGTTGTGTGCTGTGCGCCAGTCACACCAGATTTTTTTTCATCCTGAAGATGTGAGCGAAGCGTTTACAGGAAATTATTTACTGGCTGCCTTTCTAATACTGGTTGCAAACATTTTTTCTTTTCTAACTTCATATAAATTTTTGTTAAGGGTAGGTTGCATTCATAGTTGTGGAGATTTTGATGAAAAAATATCGTTTCTGAGTCCAAATAAATGAGTATCGCAAGCAAAATGTAAATATTTTTCTTTAATTTTACAGATGCTGGGCCGATAGAATTTAATCTTCAATTCAAGATGTTCCTTTCTCGGCACTCTTGGTAGGCTCGGCATAAGTTTAAGGTTTTCAAATTATTAATAAATATTTTTTTTTTAATTTTATTAACAG
Organism: Euborellia annulipes; assembly: GCA_023213315.1. Taxonomy (NCBI): domain Eukaryota; kingdom Metazoa; phylum Arthropoda; class Insecta; order Dermaptera; family Anisolabididae; genus Euborellia; species Euborellia annulipes. Next base: position 3,450 of record JAKCPI010011941.1, on the reverse strand, counting down.
AGGTTTTTATTAGGTTGGTTTACAAATGTTTCGGCTTACGCCATCTTCAGAACCTTAAAATACATACATTTTTTTGTACCAAAATATATTAAATATAAAATTTTTAAAATTTTTTATCTCTTCCATCCTGTCACTAAAATCTCAATGAGACACCCCATAGATATTTTATTATATTTCTTCAATTTGATACGTTGAAGAAATTAAAATATCTATGGGGTGTCTCATTGAGGTTTTATTAACCTCTGTTAATAAAATATTAAGAAAAAATTTTTTAATAATTTGAAAACCTACCACCTAAATTCAACCAAGAGCGCCGAGAAAGGAACATCTTGAATTGAAGATTATATTTTTCTTTGAATATCGGTTTAAATTTCATTATCTCTTCAAAGAGTTGCTTTTCGAGGTTGTGGCTGTGATGTGATTATAATGGAGAAATGGAGATATCAGCCAAATTGGAATTATCTAGGTTCAATAAAACTCCCAGAATAAGACGTTTCGGTCTGAATTTATTTGGCCATCTTCAGTTATTGGGAATTATACACATAGTGCAAGTAAGTGCATATGTGATTAAACCAGGATTTGTCAATAATAAAATTTTTTTGCTTCATAGCTATACATATTTTTTTTTTTTTTTCAAATATTTTCGTCTAACACCTTGGAGTAAAAAATAACAATTGTAATATCACCAGATTAACGGATAAGCTGTTTAATTAGTCGTATTAAAATTTATAATATAAAAGTTGGTTTATTAAATGGTTGATTGAGTTAACTATTTATTAAATAAACTTTCTTAAACTAGGCAATTGTTTTTGTTAATATTTCTCTCTTTCTCTTTGGGCGTCTGTGTCAATGGCCAAAGCATAATCATTTGTTAATATGCGAAGATTGACATCCTTTGGTTACCATAATTTTCAAATAAAATATACGAGCCTATTTTAAAACACTTCCTTATGATCTAGATATTTAGAATTGTGTATTTTTTGGTATTGAAATATTTTCAGAGGTCAAGTTCAAATCTGAAACATCAAAATTGCGATAATACTCATCTACAAAATTGTTTTATTCTTTATTTTATTTGTTATCTTACATAAAAGGGAATTTAAAGGGAATTTTTGAAAGAAAAGTTTTTTTCGGCATCGGAGGCCATTCTGTCCCCGTCCCGCAAAAAAGTGGGTCCTACTGTAAACACAGTGGGCCTGTCTGTAAACAAAATATTTCAGGAACGAAAAGAGCTAGGAGGTTGAAATTTTATATTTGAGTTAGCCCCCCCCCCCCCCCCAAGGGGTGAAAATAAGATTATGATCAAAATCGACCACTTTACTGATGTATTTTATCAGTTTTTTCGATTTCCTCAAAATGCGCTCCAACAATTTTGATTGAAATTTATAAATCAATTATTTTTTTGATACTCTTTAAAAAGTATGTATATCAGTGAAATTTTTCGTGGAAATAGTTTGAAGTACACTTTACTGATGTGGAATCATTCGAAGCTCAGTGGTCAAGTTTGGAACTTAGGTGCTATGGGAAACTAAATAATCACGACACAAAAAATCTGGTGTGACAAGCACAATACACAACTTTATCTTGCTGAAGGATAAGAGAAAGTGTGTGTGTGTGTGTGTGTGTGTGTGTGTGTGTGTGTGTGTGTGTGTGTGTGTGTGTGTGTGTGTGTGTGTGTGTGTGTGTGTGTGTGTGTGTGTACCAGTCACACCAGATTTTTTCTATTTATTTCCTCTCGGGCCTTGTTTTAGCCAGAGGGTATAAAACTTCTTAAAAAAAAAAAACTTCTAAATCAGCTTTTCTCAACAAGTAAGGCTGGTTGCACACACACCGATTTTGGACGGCCGATTTTATGCCGGTCGTCCAAATTCCAATAGTGAACCACATGTGGGAACGGGACGTTGCACACACGCCGACCGGTGATCGTCGCCGGTAAAATACCGGTCAGCAGCCGGCCACTGCCACTGTATCGCCGGCAGTGCCGGGAATTAGTGGCGTACATGACTAAATACCCGCTTGCACACACACCGATTTTTCACCGACCATTCCAGTCTCGACTGCTCAGTGAAATTGTAGTTACCACCGTTTTAACTTGTTATTAGTTTTGATAGTGCGTGTTAATTGCAATGGCTGATTTAAAGGGTTCGGACCCAGGCAGTCCGATGATTTTATTTAAGCCATTTGGATACCAGAAGGCTTAAATAGAAATGCCTGAACCCACAATATTTATATTAATTACAACGGTTATAGTCTAAAGTCTTAAATGGCCTGAGTTGCCGAAAAGACTGTGTGAGTGTGAGTGTGAATGAGAAAAAAGTGTGATGTTTAAAAAAAAAAAAAAAAACCTCGTGTCACCTCGTGGCAACTGATTCGATTGTTTGACCGGTAAAAATCCGATAAGAGAAAGTGTGTGTGTGTTTTTTCGAGGGTCGGTGGAAATCTTCTTAGACACTGCTGAGCCCGTACTCAACAGCATTAATGGGATTTTACCCACTAAAACCACCTCCCTGCAGGCGACCTCCTCCCCCCTGCGGAACCACAATGACGTATAACTTCGCAGGAGGGTGTCTTCAGCTATAGATAGCTCTTGCTCCTAATTAGTTGTTTCTCTCTCTCTCCAGTCATCGTCTGAGGTCTCTCATTATCTGCGCGGCGAACAATCTTACAGCTGTCCAATTTTCGACCGCCTCCAGCACGCTTATGTGCCACGATGTTCTCGGTTCCGGCATCACTCAAGAGCCTCCTCAAATTTCTGCGCTCTTCCAGCGAAGCGCATGCAGCGGAAGAACCCCATGCTCTGCGTCCTCAACACCTCTCCATCACAGCTGGGGCATCCAGGCGCGCTGTCGCTGACCAAACCGGAACAAATATGCACGGAAGCAACCATACCCGCTAAGCATCTAGGTAAAAGGGTAAAAATCTATCTCCCCATGCTGACGATTCATCAGGGTTCGATGTCGGGTATAAGGCGGTGCGTCCACCGACCCTTGCCCGCCCATTGGTTCCAGAGATTCTGCCACTCTGAGATGGAATCCGATCTTATTTCTTCTCGGTTTTCTTCTCTGTTGTAGTATCTCCTTCGTTGTTCATGGACTAATATGGTGATTGGCAACATCAGCAATAATGCTGGCGTCAGTGATATCGTGCGGAAAGCACTGGCCCTCCTAATGGCACTAAGCCGGTAGACTGCACCCAGCTTGCGCGCCAATGATTTAATTTTCACCGCGTCATAAAAATAGGAGCACCGTACAACATTACGGACTTGACTACGCCGGCTAAAAGGACTCTCCGGTTGTGTCATGAGCCTCCGACATTTGGCATTATACGAGAGAGAGGGCCGAGTTAACTCTACTCGCCTTACAGCTGCCGTATTCTATATGCTGTTTAAAAGACAACTTGTCATCAATCAGCACCCCCAGGTATTTTATCACCGACTGTGAGGTGATATCA
>JAKCPI010011940.1:0-43732 GCA_023213315.1 Euborellia annulipes | reverse complement strand
GCTTTTCAATTTTACTTATTATTATTATTATTTTTTATTTTTTTGTAAAAATTGAATAATTACTTATTTTTTGTATAGTTCCAATTTTTTGTTAAAAAAGATGTTAGCCCACCCACCCTTCCCTCATTCCCTCTATTGGCTACAGCAGTGGATTCAAGAAAAAGGGTAATTACCCCCCTGGGAGATTAAAAAAATAACTTTTTTTTCGCAAAAATTTTATTTTTAATGTAAAATTTTAAATATTAATACTTAAAAATTTGATTTCTATTTATATTCTGGCAAACAAGTACAGAATGCGCCTTTAAATTACCGAAATTAAAAAAATTGTATGCTGTGCGACCAGTCACACCAGATTACTCCCCCCCCAAGAAACACCTCTGGATCCGCCCTTGATTGGCTATATGATATAGACTAGCATAGACAATATTGATAATCTCAAGACTAAGAATAATAGATAATATGAGCAATTTGAATTTTTTTATTCCCCATAAAATTCAAAACTTATAATTTAAAAGAAAAAAAATAGTTTCATTATTGGAAAGGGAGTATTTTAGGTATCTCATCCACTTGTTCTTATTTTTTTATCTTTTGAATTTTATAATACATCTTAGATATATTGTTTAGTAGTTTTCCTTTGAAACACCTCTTCTAAAAAAATCTTGTCAGGTTTTACGTGATCAGCTGACAGGTCACGTCCCTTCTGTTCGTTGATCTTGGAGATGAGGGGGGGGGTATCCACCTCATCTCCCCTAATCTATATTCTACTCAATATATCATCCTTTATCAAAACTAGAAGATTGAGATTTCGGTTCGAAATTATTTGAAAAGAAAAGAAAAAAATTTATTAATACAAAAATTTACATAAAGGTAAGGATTAACAATAAGACTTAAAAAATATAAAACTGAAGTTAAATTGAAATTTTTTTTAAATACTGCCGGAATTATATTTCAACACAAAAAATCTGATGGGACAAGCACAGAACATCACTTAAAGTAACAACAAAACTTAGAGAAAGTTGTATGACCAATCACACCAGATTTTTTATTTTATTTTTTTTTTTTGGGGGGAGCTGGTGAGTTGGAGGGGGAAGGGAGAAGTAGTTTTCTTCTCTATATAAAAAAGTAAGTAAATAATTCGCAGGAGAGATTTACGGTATAACATAAAATCATATTTTAAACGCCTTGGACATCATTCAATCATTCATTTTCTTCTACAGACTGTCGTTTTGGTTGCCTAACTTCAAGGCACTTCATTCAATCTACAGCAAGAATCAATTTTTTTGTATTAATAAAAGTGTTTGTGGCTATAGTTTATTAGAGAATTGGATAAATTTGCATCTTATAAAGCACTATTTTTTCCCTTCCTTCAAACCAACTCTGCCTGGATCACATATATCGTAATTGGAATAAATGCAGGGTGGCTACAGACCTGGAAAACCTTAAAAACCAGGAATTATCAGGGAATTTAATGGAACCGGGAATTATCATGGAAATTATCAGGCAATTTTGAAAAGCATCAGGGAAACTTATCAATTTTTTTTGTTATTGCCAAAAAATGGCTTTACTTGAAGTAAATAAAATTAATTTCAAACAATTTAACGAATTCTTGAGACAAGACTATAATATATATATATATATATCCTTAAGAATTTTCAATATATATGCTTGTATCAAGAAAATTTTCATAAGTAAAGTATTTTTTTTCTTAGTGTCAGATATCAGTGATTGAGTAAAAAGTTACTCGTCTCTTCATCGATATTTTTTGGACTCATTATCATACAGTAAAAAGAAGGTTCATTATTCAATCATTGATTGAAAAAATAAATTTGTTAATGCATAAAAAATACGAGTAAAGTTTTTGGCTGCTCAATTTGTTGAGAAAAAGTTCAAAATGTCACAATTAGTAATGTTTTGTCCAGACCCTTCCCCCTCCCCTAACGCGTTACATAATATGTGGGCGACCTCAATAAAAAAAGACTTTTTAAAAAAGTCCTTCTTTCAATTATAAATTAATTTAAATTGCAAAATTTAAATTCAATAACTAAATGAATGCAACAAATTTAAGATTTTATATAGCTTTTGAAATTTATAGAGCTATATTCAAATCCATTTTTCTTATATTACATATACTTATTTATAAAATTGGCCGTTTTCGGAATTAAAATTTGTAAAGATTCAAGAAATTTGGAATTTCAAAATTGGCTAAACTATAATACAGATTTTTAAAATATGAAAAGAAACACGTTTTATTTTATTTTGCAATAATATATTCTTTCAAAATATTCCAAAAAAATAAGAGTAAGGGTTGCATGTGGCCCTATTCTTAAATAATAGGGTGTATATCCTTTCCATAGGGCAGTTATTCCTTCTTTTCTTACTACTTCGCTCAAAACATCATATGCTGTTTTATATTCTGGGACTCCATTTATAATTCTCGTATTTTGTATTCTCGTTTTCGCAATATCTATAGGTACAGCGAATAATGTAGAAACAGGTCCTGTTAACAAACTACTAATAAAATGACAAGTGAGATTATCGTGGAATTGTTCGGTGGATACGAGATATTCTTTCAATTGAAAATAAGTAGATAGCTGCACTGCATTCGATAGCATTGCTCGACCCATTGTTGGATATACTCCTCTCCAAAGACCAGAAATTCCCTCTCCTTGGTAAATTTTAAGAAGGGCATCAAAGACATGTTTATAATTTCGCCGTTCATCGGGACGATTCTGACCATCGGAAGCCATTCGGATCATAGCCACTTCAGCTGGAGTACAAGATAATCCTCCGGCCGCTCCGGTCACCAAACCCATCCCCACTTTGGTTAGAAAATTTTTTGTTGATATGTCGTGGTTGGTAAGAATTTGGTCCAGGTGATGATAACCGCCAATTCTTATGGATGTGTAGGAAGCTTGACGTAATAACGCTGCAGAAAGTCCGTTATAAAGCTCTAAAAAACCTTCTGTTTTTACTACATGATAAAATAGGTGATATGTGTTTTGGTTTCTTTGTTTCTTTCCCATTCCCCCAAGCTGCATTCTGATTTTTAACATATCTAAGGGTTGGACGCAACATGTAGCAAGCATACCTGCCGATCCACTAGCGACGAAATTAACCCAAATGGGCAATTTATCCTCTATATTATCCATTTCAGCCTACTAAGCCTAAAATCACGAAAATTTTCAATTATTTCAGGAAATATTACATTGTTATTACTTGATTCCTAGGTGAACACCAATTTCTTGATGAAAATTTTGACATTCATATTTTGTTTGTTTATATTGATATAATAATTTATTTTGTTTTTGAGCATACAAATATATAACTTCATTGAATCTGTTTTATTTTAATATTTTGTTATACTTTTTTATTTTATTGTTTCAATTAAGTCTTTAACACACTAGAAGAATAAAGAGTTGCTGATTTTAAAAACGAAATGACTGTTTCTATGATAAACAATCTTTATTTATTTAAGAAATTTGTTTAAGAAAACATGGCCGATACTTTATTATTCTAATTTTTTATTTTAATTATAAGGGTAATTAGACAATTTCTAGCCCTGAGACACTGGAGTTGAAGATCGGAAACACCCCCATTAATTTACCGGCATCTGATACCAGAAAGCACTTCTCCCAAAAAAGGTAAAATGGAATTTAGAAAAAATAAAATTGTAAAAAACAATCAGAGAAAAACGAATTATATAATTAAGGTTAATTAAGGTCGGTTCTGTTTTAGATTAAAAAATATTCATCAAGAATATTTTAAAGAACTTGCAGGGATCATGAACAAAGAGCTAATGTCAAAAAAAGAATAGTCAAATGTAAGCTAGCGCTCTCTGGTGGGAGCGAACTTTATAGTAAAGATTAACCGACCTCCCATATTATTGTATATATTAATATAATTAAGTTAATTGTATTTCCTAAAAATATTTTATTAAAATCAAGCAGTATATATTTTAAAATCCTCGGATTAAAATCAGGGTTGGCGAGCAAGAGTCTGACGTAAGATGATCATATTCACTGGGGTCTGCTAGCACCAGAAGTCAGAGCATTACTTTTTTTTACAATTATAATTTTATAATTGATATATTTAATACAATTTGAGTAATACTCAGCGTTCAAGCGGCCTTGCTCACTGCCGCCAAACTGCATTTGGTTCCTGGTAGCTACCATACAAAAAAAAAAAAGTTTATAAGCCACAGTTTGAATACAGCTCCCCAACCCTGATTAAAAATAATCCTCATGTCTTCGTTGACAAAAATGAAAAAAAAAATCAGGTTATCTTATTTATTGAAGGCTTTTTTGTAGAAATTTTTTAATTGTTCCAGAAAAAGAAAAGTAAGTGTCGTATGTGGTCCTATTCTTAAATAATAAGGGGTGAATCCTTTCCAAAGAGAAAATATTCCTTCTTTTTTTATAATACCATTTAATACGTCCAATGTTCCTTTATACTCTGGAACTCCATTCACAAATCTCATATTTTGAATTCTCGTCTTAGCGATATCCACTGGTAAGGAAACTGAACAGGTAACAGGTCCAGTGATTATAGTAGTAGTAAAATGACAGATAGGATTATCCTTGAAATATCCTGTTGATATAAAATACTCCTTCAATTGAAAATAAGTAGAAATTTGTGAAGCATTTACCACCATGGCACGACCGATTGTAGGCATTGCTCCTCTCCAAAGACCGGTTATTCCTTCTCCACGGTAAATTTGAAAAAGAGCATCGAATATATTTTTATAATTTCGTCTTTTTTTGGGAGGCTTCTGACCATCAGAAGCCATTCTGATTAAAGCTACTTCAGCAGGAGTGCAAGAGAATCCTCCTAAAGCTCCGGTTACCAATCCCATACCCAGTTTTGTAGCAAAATTCGTTGTTGAAATGTTGTGATTGATTAAAATTTGATCTAGCTGTTGATATCCTCCAAGTCTTATAGAAGTGTAAGTAGCTTGGCGTAGCAATGCAGCAGAAAGTCCGTTATAGAGCTCAAAAAAACCTTCTTTTCTTAATATTTTCATAAATAGGCGAAAGGTATTTAGGTTTCTTTGTTTTTTTCCGATCCCTCTAAGTTGCATTCTGATTTTTAATAAATTTAAAGGTTGAATACAACATGAAGCAAGCATACCTGCTGATCCACTAAGGATGAAATTTACCCAGGATGGTATATTTTTATCTCCCATTTTATCGGGTAAATTATAAAAGCGAATTCTTTTATGTTTGTAGAAAATTCATCACTTGGTCATCGTGTATATCCTTCATTTTGCTTGTTTTATAAGGATTTTCACTTTACAACAGAAATTAACGGTTTATCTTATACTTTTTTTTTTTTTAATTAAATTAAATTCTAAAATGTATTCTTGTGTCTTTTTTCTCAATTGAGGTTATTTAGTTTATTTTTTATAAAGAAATTACAAAAATAAACAATTTGTTTATTATTTGATTTTTCATTTATAAAAAATTCTGGCTCTAAATGGACAACTCAGATAGAAAATTATTATATAAAGTAAGATATGATCAAAATAGCAAAAATAAAATTCAAACTCATTTTCTTTCAATATCGATTTAGGTAGGAAGGTTATGATAGAATGATATATCGATCTAAATAAACAAAATCAGAACTTATTTTACCATTTCACTTATTAATCTTCTGTAGCTAAATTTCCTTATGAGCAGGCCTAGGTAGTTTTCAAAATGGTGGTGTTTGAACTTAGGGGTAGTCCACATATTACGTAACCAGTTAGGGGGGGGAGGGGGTCTGGCCAAAACGTTACTAATTGTGACTTGGGGGACCCGGGAGTTTCTCTAACAGTAAGTGGGACATAACAATTCAAAGTTGAATTTAAGAAGTTTTTTGAGTTTGAAAAGATGGGATGAGACTCGCATACTAAAAAAAAGATAAAATGATATGAATTTTGTTTCAGTTTGAGGGGGGGGGGTAGTTCTATGTTGTGACATAATATTTGTAGATTCTCAGGATCGTCGTAAATGCGACCGAACCGAAACGTTGGCCTTGGCACATTAATTAATAATAAATAAATTGAAAAAACTACTAGCTGCTTGCTGAAATCCAAAAACCTTTAATCTACATATACACCTTCAAATAAAATTATTTTAGAGTATGTTAAAAAAAATATCTTCGAACATTTCTTTATAGATAAAAAAATCTTTAAATGCAAACTGAAATGTTCATTAAACAAATTTAATTTCATCTCAGGTAAATACAAGTTGCTTGATTAAAGTATTTTTTTTTTTTCTTTAAACGAGAACCATTTCAAGAAGTTATTAAAGGTATTTAAAGCTTGTGCCATTTCCCCTCCATTCAGTAACAAAGTTGACTTGTAAATTCGCTCGCAAATGGACTCTAATTATGACTTGTACTTGTTGAGAGTTATTTGATTTATTCTCTCTAATGAGCGTTGACCTCTTATCAAAACAAATTTCATTTCATTTATTAGTTATTTATTATTTTTGTTATTTCCTGGCTCTCTATACAATTATAATCAAATTTTCCCAATCGAAATAGGAAATGAAAAAAAAATTTCAAGTTATTAATTTACAAATAACATATCGGTTATTTTGCAATTAATTACATAACAAACGAACCGATTTTTTTTTACAATGTTGTGTGAAAATTATAACCCCTCTGGGTCTTTGTTTTAAATCCATTTGGAAAATTGATAATGGGTAAAATGGCTCAAAAAGCAATGTGAAATTAAATAACAGAGAATAAAAATTGTTTTATTATCATTTGGAATATGCCCGTTGTAGATAATTAATCGAAAATATTTTAAGCTTAAATGGACTTTTTTTTAACAGGAAAATTAATTGTTGAATCTGTTAAAACAGAAAATTTTATTTTAGTACTAATATATTGTTTTTTTTTTTTTTTTTTTTTTTTTTTAATTAATAAAAAGTTTTATTATTTACCCACATCTTGTGGGTACGTGAATGGCAACCCCGAGACAGGCAGTCCTTCAGTTCCTTGTATGTCTGTCTCTTCCTTTCTCTTTTCCAAATGATTGGTTAAGTTTTATAAATTAAGTAATAAACAAGAAAATATTAAATACTTAAAATTTAGGCCTATACATAATCCATTTATCGACGTAGAAGATAATGAATTTAGATTGACAAGTATTGAGAAAAAAAAATTGATTGAATTATCTTGGGATACTACATTAAAACAAACATTTCAGACTATCTCTGAATGACAGACGTGGTCCTCGAGGTTGGTGTAGTTGGTAGCGTGCCTACCTTCTATACCGAACGCCTTGGGTTCGAACCCCAGACAGTCCGATGATTTTATTTAAGCCATTTTGATACCAAATAGAAATGCCTGGACCCCCAATAGATATTTTAAATAATAACGGTTATCGTCAAAGTCTTATATGGCCTAAGTTGCCGAAAAGAATGTGAATGTGTGTGGGAGTGTGAATGAGTAAAAAAAAATGACAGAAGTGACAAGCTTCCTGATTGGCCAGAGCAAGCATGAGCAAGCATGAACTCAAGACAATCAATCATTAATACTCGAACAGCATTAGCTCCTACTTCGCTTTAAATAGCTGAAAAATTTTATTAAATAGATGAGATAAAATTTTTAGCGATTGTTCTACTTTATTTATATAAGCTTATAATACGTGGTATATACCTTTCTTGGACTCTTTTCCTATTGAAAGAGAAACCCATTCTGAATGGCGAGAATTGAATTAATAAATCAGGATCCAACTAAGATAAACCCTCTATTATTATAAGAATGAATAGATATCAGGAGGATATTAATTATATGGCCAAGAGAACTTTGCTCTTACGATAAAATGGACAGACACACTGTTTGCATAAATAAATGTTATCTTGTATACATTTTGAATAGCAGGTCTTAATTAATTTGAACCTATGTGAACTGGGCGAAAAACATTGGCAACAACGTTTTAATCAAGTTTTTCTATACAGGGTAAACACTGTAACGCGCAAATATCATTCAGGAGGTGGTAATATTGGTCAATGCAAAGAAAAAGGTTCCTTATTAAATTAGCAAATTTTTTTTAACCGCCAGTTTGTTTTGTAACTTTTTTTTTTTAAACATTCACACTCCACATTCATACAGTCTTTTTGGCAACTTAAGCCATTTAAGACTTTGGACCATAACCGTTAATATTTTTTGAAATAAAGTCCTGGCGAGCGAGTCCAAATCAACCAATCTATTCCAATTCAATGAGAATGAAATGCATAAAGGATAAGGATAATTCCTCTTGAAATAAATTTAATACATTTTTTTTTAGAACTTGGATTGTAGACAAATTTGTTTTCTTCTTTCAATTCTCGAAGAAAAGGAATATCCTTTATTCTAATCATCATCTTGTTAGGGTGTGAAGAAAATAACAATCCTCGTTGCAGATGTTTAAACTTTATTTGAAACTCCTCTCGGCGGGAGTGTCTGTGTGTGTAGTGTTGAATGAATAACCGAAGGAAATGGTCTGAAAACTTGTCTCATATCATTTTCTCCGCTTGCCTTAACATAAGACAATCCGTATGTAGTACGTACAGTACGTGCCGCCATGTTGGCATTTCGGCCGTGCTCCCTCTCCGTTTTCCGTCCTGTGATGAACGTTAACGAGCAAGGCTCTAGGGTCGGCTTAAGGGCTCTAGATTAGATTCATTTCTGTGGGGAGCACAGTCTCCTTTCTCTGACAAACTAACATTGACAGCCATCATTTATATCTCGTCACACACTTTTACACAGCCTAACTACACCCTGGCTATAAATAAAATCACCTTTTTCTGAGATTTATTCTCTCGTAAAAAAAACAAAATTAGACTTTATTTGGTCATTTGACTTTTTAATCGAGATAGCGATTTTTTTCATACATAAATGCATACATTTACAAAGTAAAATTTTATTTAAAATCACCATAAAAAAAAGGGAAAAAAATTTCAGTTCTTAAAAATGAACATTTTCACCTGTTAGTGAAAATTAAAATGTATCATCAATAAATAAGTGTAAATATTTGGTATGCCTGCCTGCACAACACACAATTTTCTTTTTCCTTGTATATTATAAAAAAAAATTTAAATAAGTAGGCCTATTCTGTTTTTCCAAGACATATTTCAAATTTTTTCAAATATTCTTATTGAAATTATTATTGTAGTTTGCAATCACCAAGGGCGGATACAAGGGGACCCCCCTGAGATTTAAAAAAAATACTTTTTTTCAAAAAACAATATATTTTTAATGTAAAATTTTAAAAAATTAATAGTTAAAAATTTGATTTGTATTTATATTCTGGCAAACAAGTACAGAATGCGCCTTTAAATTACCGAAATTGAGAAAAAATTGTGTGCCGGGCGACCAGTCACCCCATATTACCCCCCCCCCCCGAGAAACACCTCTGGATCCGCCACTGGCAATCACTGAATATAAACCGAATTAAAAACCGAAAACCGAAACGTCAGCAGTGAGGTGAAATAAATGAAATTACAATTAGCTGCTCTCTTTTTTTCTCATTCTACTAAAAGATTAGGTTTTTTCACCCAGTCCTCCCACCAGTCTCAAATTTTCCAAAATTCAATCAAAAATAGGGAACTTGATATCACTGTTTTTGTTCTGCCTTGTGTGGAATACTATCACATATAATAGTAGAAAAACAAACTTATCTTTGTTATTTGAATCATTTTAGTTGTAAAAAATAAAAAAAAAGTGAATTTTATTACTAAATTTTGGATGCCATTTATTAGGGATGAATTTAGGTTTTTTTTAAGGCTGCCGATGAAAATGATTCTAAATTTTTTTGAATACAAATCCATTTAGAAAGATTGAGACGGGGCCTCTGATGCCGAAAAAGGCAAATAAATATATTAAAAACAAGACTTTTAATATAAAGGCCAAAATTAAAGAGGAAAAGTGATGTGGCTAACACTATTATTGTCATTTGAGACCAAAGATATTTATTTAATAATATTTTAGCGCTATTTGCAAAGTCAAAAATTATAATTCACGGCTTTAAAAAAAAGGCTGCCACTCATAAACGGGTTAGTCTAAAAATAAAAATAAACATCCCTTGATTAACATGTTCCAGGCAGAATTGGGTTATTTACACGATTTTTGTAATTATTTACTAAAATCTTTTTTTTTTTTTTAAACATTCACACTTTTTTCTCACTCACACTCACACACACATTCACACTGTCTTTTCGGCAACTCAGGCCATGTAAGACATTTACGATAACCGTTATTGATTTAATATACATATATGGGGTCCAGGCTTTCTTATTTAAGCCATTTGGTATCCAATTGGCTTAAATAAAATCATCGGACTGCCTGGGATCCGAACCCGCGACATTTGGAATACGAGGTTAGCACGCTAACCTCTATACCAAGCCCCGAGGGCTACTAAAATCTTGAAACTAACTGTAAATAACTCTGTTGCGCATGCTCTAACCCCTACACCAAGCCCCGAGGGCTTATTTCATTTGATTTGGCTACAAATCATTTGAAATAAATAGGGTTGGGGTCTAAATGGCCTTAGATGCCGAAAAAGACCTTAAAAAAAATATAATAAATTTCCTGATAAAATCCTAGTTTCTAAAAATAAACATATTTTGAACTATCAATGAATGAATAGAAGGAAAACATAAAAGTATTTTAACAATCAAAAACGGTCTGACAAGCATGATTGTTTCACAGCTTATATACCGCCAATAGTGCATTTGTTTGAACCTCCAACTATTTATTCAGATACCCTTTAAAAATTATTATATTATTATAGCTTATCTAATTAATTTGTCTTTGAAATTTACTTGTCCCAGGGGGGAAACGTTTCATCCCTTATCTTCATTAAGCCAAGTCAGTTTACAAATTAGTCTTGGCCCCCAACGGGAAAAGGATTCTAATAATCAGAAAATCGAGTGTTATAAGGTTCAAGGGCAAATTTTTTTTTAAATTTAATTTAAATTATTGAAGTCTATAAATAACAGATTCAAATGAATGGTCTCAAAAACTATTTAATCAAGTATACGTATTATTCAAACACATTTATCTTTTTACCAATTGATTTAAATAAATTTGAACGGTCTGAGATACAAGCCCACACCATTTGGCTAAACTAATTTGATAAAAAATATTATACCATATTTTTATTAATTTTTCTCTCACTTCATAAAAACCAATTCATTGTTTAGTTTATAAAAACACGATCAGTTAAATGGAGTGCAGCCACGTGACTGTCTGAACCACGTGCAGAGTCCCATATATCATCAGAAATTATGGACATATTAGGCTCAGTTGAATCCACACCCCACATAAACCCTTCATCGCCTAGACTATTATTCATTTGAATACATATATACTATCTTGTAATAATAAACTCCAAGAGAACATGAAATTGGCATTTAATCAAAATTAACAAATTATGAACCTTCCATAATGGAGGGATAAATTTATAGTTTCCCAATGGAATCATTTCTCTTTTGAATTTAAAAATATTAAGTAGCATATTCGTAATATAAATTATAATGAATCAATTGTGTAAATATGAGATTTTCTCCCACTTTCCTACCCTATGAAGAGACTTCGGCAATGTTTGAATTATTTGAGGCAAGCTGGATCCGAACCCGAGTCGTGTTGAGACTTAGGACTCCGTAATCCACAGCTTAGCCGGCTTAGCCACTTGCCTCCTACTAAATATTAATTATACGAATTTTTTATATATTTATATAATTTATATTCAATTCTTATATTAATTAAATTTATCAAAAATAATAGGAAGTATATAGTTGATGATATTATATGAAGGTGTTAAATGAATGAGGTAGCTAGATTTATTTAAATTTAAGTAAGGGCCAAAATTTCGGTCAGATTTAAGACCATCCTCAGGAGCAAGGAGTTTTTAACAATTTTTTAGTTATTTTAGATATTAATATAAAATATATAACATATTTATGGCCGATTGAAATAATTAAGTTATGCGCAATAATGCCTAAAATAACTAAAAGAGAATCAATTTATGAACAATGGCTTCACCCTAAATATGGCTTGTGATTTTAAATTGAAATAAATCTAGCTGTCCCGCTCATTTACTTACTACCTTAATAAGATAAATTAAACCAGAGACATTTGTTATACAAATTAAATAAATAAATACTCTCCTTTAAAAAATAATATTGAAGTAAAGTAAATGAGCGATTTCAATTTAAAACCTCAAAATGAATTTTGTTATGATATTAAAGGTATGGTTTATTTTATAATATAATTATATATTTAGGCATATTTATGTTAATAAGATAAAATCAATATAAAATAGTTCTTTGGTTGCTCGAATATCGTAATTCTGTTTAGATATTTGCAAAATGCTTTATAAACAAGAGCATGCAAGGCAAGGCAGATAATGAAAGGACCAGTGAGCTGAAAAGGGGACCCCAATTCGATGAGCCGTGAATGGAGCGCCATAAAATTTGATAAATTGACATTACAGAGAGGATAAAGGACTTTAAAATGACAGTGAAAAAGATATGTATTGTATATCCTATGTGGGTGGTGGCTATCATAAAGCTCCATATTTGGAGAGAAATATGAACTCTGGAATTCAAGAAGAATCTCTATTATCAATGAATATCTAATCAAATTTATTATCTTTTTGAGTGATGTGTTCGCGAATATATTTTTGTCTTTAATTAGACGCTTGACTTATTTAATCCAAAGGTTGTGTAAGTTTCTTTGAGACTCGAAGGCCATTTATACCCTTATTCTTTATTTCAATTGGAGTGGTAGCTAAATCCAATTGAAATAAATTTTTGTCGCATGAGACGGAATGCGAACCCTTGACCTTTGGTATCAGAAGCCAATACTCTAGCTCTGAGCCATAGGTCAAAGGCTGACCTAAAGTTGTGAGGAAAGTGATGCCAAAAAAGTGATAAAACCACACATAACGTACAAAAACAGCAGTACGCGTTCTTCTTGCCAAAGTTTCGACGTAATTCGGATGGCCATTGTTATCCTTTGGCAGTTTTTATATTTTTAATTTCTGTACCCTATATATGAATATATAGAGAATTTCGATCTCGTCCCCTGCCAAAGGGGGTGGATATTTTATTTTAGGCATGTGAAGAATTTTTTTTCGATTTTCTCAATTCCCTCCAAGGATTTTTTTAAAATCATAAATGAACTATTTTTTAGATGCTCTTTAAAATGTATTTCTCATTTTGCCGTTGAAATCTTCTGAAGACCACTTTACTCTTGTTCTTCATAGGAAGATAGAAATGTGCATGGTACCGAATTTAAATCTTTTTCTTTTTACTTAGATTAAAAATCAATTATTATTTAAATTCCCATTTTTACTTTCTGTACCCTATATATGAAATATAGAGAGAGAAAGTATTGCGATCATGTCAAAAATTCGATGTCGAGATTTTGATGGATATACATGTTTTGAGGTCCCCTGAGTCCAAAAAAGTGGGTCCCGCAAATTGGTCTGTGTGTGTGTGTGTGTGTGTGTGTGTGTGTGATGTATGTGTGTCTGTGTGTGTGGACAGATTTTTAGCATGAAGGAGTTGAGCTAGCGGATTGAAATTTTATATTTAACTTAGGTACCTTTGAAGAATCTCAAAATAAGCTTTTGAACAAAATGGGCCAAAAAGTACTAGTACTTTACTGATGTACTTTTTCAGTTTTTTTCGATTTTCTCAAAATTCCCTCCAAGGATTTTTTTTAAAATTCATAAATGAACTATTTTTTAGATGCTCTTTAAAATGTATATTCTCATTTTGCCGTTGAAATCTTCTGAAGACCACTTTACTCTTGTTCTTCATAGGAAAGATAGAAATGGTTGCCATGGTAACGGAATTTAAATCTTTTTCTTTTTATTAGATTAAAAATCAATTATTATTTAAATTCCCATTTTTTTTTAAATTTATTTGTGTCTTTAATTGTTTCAAAGAAAACATATATGTCTCTCTCTCACTTGCAAACATTTCGTCTCTCTCTACTCTTTTTAAATTCCCTTTCCACCTTATCTTCGCATTTGGCCAATGTTAATTTCCTATAGGGATTTGTATGTTAATTTCGATTCAAAAGGGGGCCCCTAGAACTTTTTAGGCATTTAAAATTTTTTTTCCAATTCTTATGAAATTTTGTATTTATTTACGATTCTATATTGTGTATAAAATGTCCAAATATGAGATTAAAATTTTGAAAAATAACCATAGTTTATTTGAACAGTCAACATTTAAAATGCAAGTTTGAAACTAAGGTGCTATCGGAAACTAAATATATCTCGACACAAAAAATCTGGTGTGACCAGCACAGTGCCCAACTTTCTCTTACCGAAGGGTAAGAGAAAGTTGTGTGCGTGCCAGCACACCAGATTTTTAATTTCGCCACAATAGGGGATATTATTTTTAGGTCATGTGAAAATAAGTATTTTTTTTTATAATAACAAATACTTTTATAATGTATTTTCATTAATTATGTTTTAGGGTTTACTTATGTTTATAATTATGGTAAAAAATATTGTTAAGTAATAAATAAATGAACGTCGAACAAAACTAGTATAAAAACTAGAAATGGGACAGCCAGGAAAGTAGATATTTGCGACTATTTTCAACTAGTAATTCCTAAAATGAAACAGTTATCGTGAATTGACTAAATGGCACCAATAAAACACGGTATTCTTTATTACTTAAGAATACTGTATCAAAGATATAATTAATTTAACATACATTTTTTTCTACTGACCATTAAAATTCAAATAACGTAGAATCACCCATATATCTAAATAGGCCTAGTTAAAAGTTTATACCTATGAACTCTAATGTCGAGGAGAGAGCAAAGCGCCTAAAAGATAGGCAGCCAAAGTGTTTATTTTTTTTCCCAGACTTTGATAACTGTTTTGTGTTTAGCTGATAATTAATAGTTTTTCACAAATTAATAATTTTTGGAAGCTAAAGAACTATCGAATATTGTAAAAATATGTTTTTTTCAGAGAAAAATGTATTAGGCATGTCCAAAGTTGAAAAAACTGAAAAAAATTCGACGTTTTAATTTTGCACCCCTAAATCACCTCCGATTGAACTGAAACTTTATATTTATATTTCTATGTAATTCATCTATTTGTATATTTTTAAGGGGTTACGCCTTAAAAAAATCCAGGTAATTCAAAATTACCTCTTTAGAGCACATTTTCTATTAAAATTTAATTTTCTCTATAGCTCTAAAACTAGACGTGTTGAGGCAAAACTGATGGCACTTTGGAATCAGCGCTTCCCAAACCCAAGAAGAGCTTCGAATACCCCGGCAACAAAAGCACTGTTTTCCTGTGTTATTTATAATAAGAACAAATATTTTGTATGTGTGCCCCGGTTAATGTTGAGAATAGATTTGAAATTTTCGAGATGTGTATTGAAACATATAAGCCTAAATCGAATTCGTTAGCTTATATAAACGTTCAATTTAATTAGTAAATGTGAGCTTTATATTTGTCCTTTGTCCCCTGACCCTCGGGCTTTGATTCAAAGAGCTTCAGCCTATCTGGGACATCAGCAACCCAGTGGACTGGTGCAAGAAAAGCACGGTGATGTCCCGAACAGATGAAGATCGACCAGGAATGACTGGACCCAAGTGGAAATATAAATCTTACATAATAAGTAAATTGGACATTTTGATTTTTCAACTTCACTTTGAATGGATCAATTCAAATCTTGAATGTGCTTCTAATCTTTAAAAAGCTTATAAATCTATAAGTAATTGAGGTTAAACAATTTTGATACAAACGGTCGCTAGTGTGGCTGGAGAGAACTTTTAAAATTGAATTTTTTTTTATATATAAATGATCTCTTTCTGTCCTAATAATAATATATTTGATGAAGATTTATCTATATATACGTATAAAAAGTTTTTAATTTTTATCTACTTGGAAAATGTTTCTTTTAGTAGCTTTTTTTTTCTTTTAAACCCATCAATTATAATTTAAAATCCAAATATATATTAATTAATATTAAAAATATTTTTTTTATTACATTTTCTACTATTTCTATAGGAACTACTATAATAAATAACGTCAAAAATTTAATTTAGATTTATTTATTTTTTTTTCTGCAAAGATACGACATTCTATCCGTATCAAAAGTTCGAAAACACTTATAGAGAAAATGATTGCCTGTCACTTATCAGGAAACGTCTTCTTTATTCATTTATTAAATACTAGCCGCGCCGCCCGCCTTAGTCGGGCTTCACCTGTGTTTTTTTTTTCAAACATTCACACTTTTTTCTCATTCACACTCACACTCACACAGTCTTCTGCAACTTAGGCCATATAAGACTTTACGATAATCTTTATATATAATAAATTCTGTTGGGGGTTCAGGCATTTACCTGTGATTCTTAATAATGAGAAGAATTATTATTCCAATCCAGTGCCTGCTTGAGGATTTGTTTACATTCATAGAATACATAAATATTTCTCTATACATTTCCTATGGGAGAAATCGTAACTTCAACAATTAATGACTCAAAAAGTATAGAAAATTTAATTTAAATTATGTACAAAATTTATGCAAGTATATCGAATAATAAACTTTGTAAAAAGAGAAAACTTTAATTATGTTAGAGCTGGCAATTTCTTTGACATTCATCCCAGGGTGTTTGTAGGAAAAAAAATAACAAGTTGCCATGGATATTTGATCTTTTTTTTCTTAAATTGATCGAAATTTAGTAGCAAGGAAGAATCAATTATTGTTGAAAGGTTGTGAAATTAATTCTTGTTTATTTGATTGATTGCGATTTAGACTTGTTAAATTTTTTTAAGGGATATAAAATGGGAGGCTATTTGTGGTGAGTTGAAACATTCCAGACAACATGAAGGAAGGAAGGAATCACAATCGAGATTTAATTTATTTCATTCATTAAATCAAAGAATGAAAAGAATTCCAGTCATCTAAACAGAGTGAAAATAAATTTAAAGAATTTATTTGGATTATTGTATAACTCTTCCTTAATGAAGGGGATTTAATTAACTAACATCTTTTGTTTGTAGAAATAAATAGGATAATATATTTCTATTAAAGAGCCCAAAGAGGACTCATTAAATAATTACAAATGAAGTAAAAAGTAATTTTGGTTTAAGTAACAAATTTGCTAAGAACAATTAAGGTTATTATTCATTAGTAGGCCAACTGAAAAAAAAAAATTTAACCCCTCTAACTACATAAAATTAAGATAAACAACATTTACAGCCTGCATATATTAAAAAAAAAAGATTTCTTCTCTTACTATATCTTAAAAATATAGAAGTAATAAGAATTATTAATTAGTTTTCGAGAAATATTAAGTTATTTTATAATGTGTTTATTTATTTTCTTAAATAAATTAACAAATTTTACTGTACTTATTATCAAGGCCGTAGACAGGGGGGGGGGGGCAGGGGGCTATATCCCCGTGACCCGGGCCCTTTGCGCTCCAACCTTAAAATTCTAATAAAAAATAATTTCAATGATTAAAATTTCAATTTAAAAAAAAAATCACTTTCTTGAAAATTTTTCCTGAGGGGCGGGGCCCTTTAAGCTCAAAGCAAGTTTGATAATATTTTTCCCGTCTCAGGATAAAACGCAGATTTCAGTGTCTAATTTTCAAAAAATTTTCCATACCCCAAGTCGTCTGTTCAGGTCTAGCCTCAATAAATTATGATAACCCATGTTTAGGAAATTTTGAAAAATTTTTAAATAACTTTTTTATTTAAATAAATATTGTAAGCTATGTATAACTGTTTCAAAAATTGTGTCAAAAACTGTGTAAAAAATTGTTGGCCTTTACATACTAAAAAAAACTAAGGGTGGCCCCCCCCCCGGGCCGTATTATTATGTAGCCCCGGGGCCCAACAAGTCTGTTTGCGGCCCTGCTTATTATATTAGTGTTTTTTTTTTACTTTTACCTTATTTTACATTAAATTTAGTTTTTATTGCGAGACCAATTTTGGTTTTTTCACTATTTCCTTCCAAAAATAAAACACGATTAGTTTTACAATCATGATTTACCTTTAATTGGAAGCTATTTACTTGATATTTTTATTATCTATTTATTGCATATTTTAATACTTTTACTACTTATTATATGGCAATATTTTGGGGTTTTTAGTGCATAAAAATCCGGGTTTTAATTATCACTAGATCGTTTAAGATAAATAAATGCATGTTTTGATTTTGGCATGCCGGTGCATTATCTGAACATTTTCGGGCTAGTTAGAGCTGATTTGAAAACTTTTTAAAAATTTGTTGATAATAGAAGTGGCTGTTCAGCAATTAGAATGATGAAGGAAGAGAGGATGTCAGCCAAAAAAGGAGCCTCTATCGAATAAAAATCTCCAATCAGAAAACGTTTCGGGTTTAATTAGATAAAACCATCATCAGTTCTTTAGAGCTGAAATGAGCATAAAATAATAATTGTAATACAACAACATAAAATATTTTTTAAATTATAAAAAACATCAGATCTTACATTATTGGCAATCTCAAGATGCACACCATTGAGATGCAGATAGAGTTGTTATATATAAACATATACAAAATTATATAAAAAATACAAAATTTGCATATTAGTTGTATGATGCTCATTAGTCAACACGGCCAAGTCTCAAATGTATATAAAATTTAATTATCAAATACAGTTATTATATGATAAATACTGGGGAAGCAATGAACCCTCAGTACATTGACCCATAATACATCTTAATAAAAACGAAATCTCACAAAAGCGTGCATTTGACCTATTTGAAAACATATTATTTATTTGCAATTGACAATTTTATAAATTAATTCATAATATATTCTCAAATTACAAACAAAGTTATAAACAATTTTTATAATATTTACATCTGGGCGTCTACATTATTTAAGATGGACAAATATACATTACTAAGGCCAATACAATCAGTCTGATAGTTTAATGCCCTATGTCCATATGTTTTTATAAAACATTTTTCTGCTACCAGACGTTTATATGTGTTGTCCACCTTCATCAGAATGACTGCATTGTCAAAGTCAAATCCATGCATAAATGCTCCTTTTTTTGGCTGACATCCTCTCTTCTTTCATCATTCTAATTTTTAAAAATTTTGTTGTTTATATTTGTAGTTACCGCTAGGCGAGACCAATCTAAAGGCCAGCCAGCTTCAATCAACAAAGAATTTAAAGTTTTATGAAAAAAGTTTTATTTGTAAGTGATATGCAAACATCAACTCCAAGTTTTATGGTTATTTTAACCCAAAGGCGTGTTTATCCGTAACAGACTCGACTTATAATTTTTTCTATGAATACCAATATAAATTCTTAAAGATAGCTTAAAACAATAAAAATATACTTGAGAAAATTTCTTAGGGAGTTTTTTTATTGATTAAGAAACAAACATAGTAAAA
This sequence comes from Euborellia annulipes, assembly GCA_023213315.1. NCBI lineage: Eukaryota > Metazoa > Arthropoda > Insecta > Dermaptera > Anisolabididae > Euborellia > Euborellia annulipes. The sequence continues at coordinate 24,339 of JAKCPI010011940.1, read as the reverse complement.
TTAATAAATAGCAGAATTAATTAACAAATTTTTTACCCAAAGGGAGAGAATTCTAAAATAAGAAACGATCCGCAAATTCGCTAGAAAATGATTTAAAATTTTCACATTATTTTAGAGTATATTTTTTGCTGAAGTTACAAATGAATTAGACTTCGCGATCTCCAGTCTATCCGAGTGTTTCCTTTCCAAGCCAACGGATACTCGAGTACCACAGTAAAAACTCACATACTCTATTTAGATTTTATAATTATGAGTCCGGGTCATAAGTGAAAAACTTTTCCAGGAATCTCGGGTTTGACCCCGGGGGTTGGGGTCACTTGATTAATCAACACAACAAATATAAATGGACTAAAAAAAAATAAAAATCAACCACTCTGTAAGTCTTTATTGAATATAAAATATGTTTCGAAAACTATTTTATTCATTTTGTTTTACCATCTCTCCCTTGCTCTGGAATGACTGAGCTAATGAAAACAATGTTCTACCCTTTCCACAGAAATCAGACTAATAAAATAAAAAATTCCAACATATTTCCAAATTTTTTTTACTACATCGTTTTATTTTTATTTTTTTTTTTGCACGTATTAGATTAATACTAATCCCATTAGTTCATTAATTTCCAGTTGGTATTTTTCGATGAACGAATTAAACTGCTCGTAATTAGAACATGTCAGAGATTGGATTCCAACCCTTTCCAGGTTGAAAGGCGTTTACACGTTCCTGCTCTTGTTTCATCCGCATAGGGAACATGTATATACCGTGAACAAGCCAATAAAATTCAGAGAGGAACATCCTGTTAAGGTCTTTTGTGTAAGTGTATGTATGTGTTCGTTTATAAGATAGGCTGATATCTGGTGGCCCGTAAGGGGATCGATTTCGGGATTATGGTACTGACTTTAAGATCACGACCAACGGCCATAAAATGGACCAGCAGGTGGGGTTTGTTTCTTGATGAGCAAATGGGGTGAAGGGAATTTCACCACCCCCCAAACATGAATAATTCAACTTGTAGAAGAAGACAAAGTCAAGGGCTGAAAGGGAAATAAGCAGTTACCTTTTTGGACAAATGCGAAATTAGATCATCTTTAATGAAAATAAATTAGCTGATAAAGGGAATTTATATTAAAATAAAAAAAATTCTTCATGTAATATTTTAATTTATTTAAAATATAGAAAGAATAATCATCATTATTATATATAAAGTGCTAGCCATTCACTTCCGTTGTATGTGCCTGTTTACCTCTTTTTCTCTCTCTCTCTTTGATAAACACGCACCCCTTCATACATGGACAAACAAAAAATCCTCAATACCTTGGATAACTAATGCAACCAAAATTTTAATATAAGCCTATTTCTACAATTTGAAGAAATAAAGAGGCTATTGTATTCAAACAATAAGAGGCGGAAAGAGCGGGCAGCCAGGTAGTTAATCTCCACGAAATGAAACTCTCTATTTAGGAAACAGTTTCGGTTTTAATGAAATATAACAATTTTGTATCTCAAACTTAACGCATCGTCTAAGCTGATTGCATTGCTTTGTATTTTATACAAATAATTTATGTATAATACACACCTTCTGACAACTCCGCAATAACACTCAATACTTTGTCATTTGAGTTTACACTCTCGATAAATGGACTGATTTATATGGTTATATTTCATTAAAACCGAAACTGTTTCCTAAATAGAGAATTTCATTTCGTGGAGACCAACTCCCTGGCTGCCCGCTTCTTCCGCCTCTATTGTTATTTCTCCAGAAAACTTTAATTTTTTAATTTGAAGGAGGTCTTAGTTTATTAATAAATTGAAATATAACTAGCTTGCTCATTTATTCTTTCTATTTGTCATTTATATGGATAAATGAATTAAATATTCTTTCTATTTGATTAATTTTTTAATTGTTTTTAATTGTCTGATAATTGTAAACAGTTTAAAGGGTTGAATTGGCCTTGGTCGATTCGAAAACTCTTAGGATTCAGAAAATTGCCTCTTTCATTAAAAATACCATTTCTGCACATCGAAAAAATAAAAATAATAAAAATAAATTTCAATAATACAGTACAGTAAAACCCCCACTTAACCGGCCCCGTCGGGGCCGAGACCCTGTACGGATACCCGTATGGCCGGTTAATCCGAGGATTTAAGTTAGAATATTTATCAGAGATGACAATTAAAAATAAACATTTTTAATCTACTTTATTATCTACACTATTAATACTGTAGTAACTCTTTTGGAAATATCATACTTCTCTCTTATACTGTAAGTCATATTAATGTAAATAATTGTTTTCACATCTCAATCGATAGAGAAATTGAATGAAAATTAGTTTGTTTTCTTATCCTTATCATTTCTAAAAAAAAAGAATGTTTACAATGAAACAACAAATCTTCCCTTAAATAAAAATATTATTTTAACTGGTTGGTTTATTTTCTTTTAGGACAATCATCGTCAAAGTCTAGCAAAGTTTCACTGAACCGGGAGAAGCTTGTCAAAACAACTACTACTACTACTAGAATCGGCTTAACGTTGAATGGACTCACCCACAAACCAGGGGTTCCTGGGATTGTTCTCTACGGTGAGACCAAGGAAATACTCGTGGAAGCCTTTGACAAGATTCGCCTGCGGCTGAAGGGACAAGGTACCCTCGACTTCTGGTTCGTTCCCATCAGAGACGAGAGTCCTAGCTGACCAACCATCACTGCCGATCCAAGAAAACATACCGGTGGCGTTGTTTCGTCGAACAGCACGCATCATTCCAGCCACCTCTTGATCGGAGCCAAAAATTATGGCACCTGGAACAAAAAAGAAAAACCAACTTTGACTTGCGAAAAGGAAAGGTAAATAACATGCGTTCAAAAAGCACACAAATTAATATTATAAATTTTACTTTATCTTACCTATATATAAAAATATTGAGAAAGTATTGAATTCATGCCAAAAATTCGATATCGAGCGCAACATGGTCTCTGTGTATCTCTATGTGTGTGTGTCTGTGTCTGTGAACAAAATATCTCAGGAACTAAAAGAGCTACGAGGTTGAAATTTTATATTTAAATTAGACAGCCCCTGGTTGAAAAAAATCTTTTAAACAATATCTGCCAAAAAGTACTAGTACTTTACTGATGCACTTTTTTAGTTTTTTTCGATTTTCTCAAAATTCGTTCTAACGATTTTTATTAAAATTCAAAAATCAATTATTTTTTAGCCCCCGGGTGTGGCGTAGTAGGTAGCGTGCCTACCTCCTATACCAAACGTCGCGGGTTCGGACCCAGGCAGTCCCATGATTTTATTTAAGCGATTTGGATACCAGATGGCTTAAATAGAAATGCCTGAACCCCCAATATATATATTAATTACAACGGTTATCGTCAAAGTCTTTATATGGCCTAAGTTGCCGAAAAGACTGTGTGAATGTGTGTGTGTGTGTGTGTGTAGTGTGAGTGTGAATGTGAATGAGAAAAAAGTGTGTTTTTTTTTAATAAAAAAAAAAAAAAATTATTTTTTAGATACTCTTTAAAATGTATATTCTTATTTTGCCCTCAAAATTGTTTGTAGCACACTTTACTCTTAGCCTGGTCGTCCACTGGACGCTACCGCTACAAGGGCGACAACAAGAGACGCGACAACACGCGACAAGGGTCGTCCACTGCACACTACTTCGCGCTACATTTGACATAAAATATCATATAAATTTCTAACCAATAAATAAAACAAATCCATATAATTTTAATAAATAATTAAATTGAAATATAAAACCAAGATAAAAATGTCCTAATTTATATTTATTTTCACTAAATTTTCAAATAATCTTATTTTAAAATTCTTTATATTCTGGGATGAAGGTTATTTTAAATAGACCTCGAAGAGCCGCAGTTACTTCACCAAATTACTCAATGTGAAAAAAAAAACAAAAATTGTATATATTTTATCAATTTAATATATATCAGAAAAAATTGTAATGTCGAACATAGAAGAATAAGTAAGTGTTGAATATAAAATAAATTACACATACTCTATGTTTATCTTTAAAGGTCCTGACGGTGATGAAAAATCGAAACTGATATTTGCAAAGCAGTCGATTCTTGAAACAGTTAATAAAAAATTTAAAAAATTTATGAAAATTCATTTAAACACACACTCACCGAACAAACAGTGATTGATGAAGTAACTACGACTCTTTGATGTCTATTTAATCTTATTTTGTCCCACAAATTAAATATCGACATTTTGGTCTTTGTTTTATTCAATTGCATCAATTTTATTAAGAAAAAACAAAGTGTTGCGGTTTCTTTTTTGCCGGTGAGAGTATTTTAGGTTAGAAAAACAAAGGGTTAGACGCTACAACGCGCTACAGATCCCATTTTTTTGGGATCTGTAGCGCCTTGTCACTCGAAGCGCGTTGTCGCGTGATGTCGCGCGCTTCTAGTGGACGAGCTTCAATTGATTCACACACATTGGGATCTGTAGCATGTTGTAGCGCTTGTAGCGGTAGCGCGTTGTCGCGTCCAGTGGACGACCAGCCTTATACTTCGATTAAGAAAGAAGAACAGCTATTTATTTATTTTATTTAAGATATATTTAGTTCCGCCGATATAATATAATTCAAGATATAAAATTTATAAACATGGGAAAATATTTATTTTCTATTACCATGGCAACCATTTCTCCATCTTTCCTATGAAGTAAAAGAGTAAAGTGTGCTTCAAAAGATTTCAATGGCAAAATGAGAGTATACATTTTAAAGAGAATCTAAAAAAATAATTGATTTATGAATGAAATCATTGGAGCGAATTTTGAGAAGTTCGAAAAAAAACTGTAAAAGTCATCAGTAAAGTACTAGTACTCTTTGGCCGATTTTGTTTAAAAGCTTATTTTCACCCTTCAGGGGGGTGTCTAACTTGAATTTAAAATTTCAAACTCGTAGTTCAATTCCTTCATGGTTGAAATTGAACACCCACAAACAGACAGACTCCCAGACAGACAGACCATGTCGCGAAAACCACTTTTTTGGATTCAAGAGTCCTCAAAACGTGTATATCCATCAAAATCTCGACATCGAATTTTTTACATGAATCCAATACTTTAGATTAAATAAGAATGCCTGGATCCTATTATATATAAATTCATAATAACGGTTATCATATAGTCTTATATGGCCTAAGTTGCCGAAAAGACTGTGTGTATGTGTGTGAATGTGAGTGGGAAAAAAAGTGTGAGCGTTTTTATAAAAAAAAAAATCCAATTCTTTCTCAGTATACCGGTATATATTATCATATATACTCGAACATAAGTACTCGTAAGAGAAAGTAAAAAGGGACCGAACTCATAACTCTGAATTAATTTTCATAATAATAATCTTGGGTGAAGTCATAATATCTTTAATTTCTTATATGACCTAGTCATTAATTCAATCTTGTTTTAATGGATATTTGAATAAAATTGTCCCACTTGTTTTTTTTGAGTTGTTCATCATAATTTAAAACAAATGATTCCCCACTTGAAACCACTTTTGTTCTTTTTGATGACCCATTTAATATTCCAGAATGTGTTTTTTATTTCACACTCAAGTAACGTTACTTTTTGATATTTATGAGGTAATCTGGCAACTCTTTAAAGAGGCAAAACATCCATTATTAATAAGGGTTAATATCCATTAAATATTCTTTGAGGTAACTATTAGCATATTATTGTGTAGACTCCATCATTGATTCAGCACAAACGGTCCTGCAATAAATCTTGAAACAATTCCACTCTGCATTTAGTAAATTTCGTTGAAGTGTAATTAAACAGAATTTCTATTAGTGACGATTATTATAGAAATTTCTCTGTTAAATTTTCTTTTTATTTTTTTTTTAACAAAAATCAAATTTAACTTGTAAGCCCATGACCTGTGGCTCAGAGAGAATAGCTTCTCATTTCTGGGGTCCCGGGTTCGCTTCCCGTCCCAATAAAAATTTATTTTTTTGAATTTTGAATTCACAACAAATCATTTGAAATAAATAAGGGATGGGGTCTAAATGGCCTTAGATATCGAAAAAGACCTTTAAAAAAATTAACTTCTATATATAATAACCATTTACATAAAGTAATAGAAAAAAAATTATTTTTCTAGATAGATGTTTTGCGATATTTCAAATATTTAATACCTGTCTTCTTCATATGATATTATTTTTATTCCGTCATCAGATGTTGAGAAAGAACTTCCCATATTGAACTCATTAAATAGAAATATATATATATTTTATCTCTTTTGAAAGAGTCTTTTGTTTATTTTATTTTTATGTCCTTCTCTCAAATATACTATAACTTGAATCTTTTAACCCATAAATCTATTATTCGAGAAAGTGTGAAATAAAAGCGAATGTTAAGGAAGGTGAGTTTCTTTGGAGTCAATATTTCTTTTACATTAATATTTCACAAAGCTTTATAAAAATTAATGGGTTTTATTTTCTCATAAATTACACAGGTTCTTAAAAGTATATGAACTGAAAAAAATATATACAAATCAAAATTAGTTTCGGAAAGGGAAGTGTTAGTCTATACTCTAAATTTATTTGTCTTTTTATTGGAGTGACTTTTGCCTCATCAAAAGATTGCATTCATTTACAAATATATATATATATATATTTTTTTATCACACTTTTTTCCCATTCGCACTCACACATACCAGATACAATCCACACAGTCTTTTAGGCAACACAGGCCATATAAGACTTTAACGATAACCATTGGCGTAGCCAGAAATTTTTGATGGAGGGGGGATCAAGAAATCTTTTTCAAAAATTTAAGATTATTTCAGGGTATTTTTTAAATCATTTTGGTTTGTTTTTTTTTTAGCTAGAGTAAATTATTATATTTTACTCAGGAATTACTGGAGAATACACACTATCCTTTTTGGGCCACTCTCAAATATTTTGAGCGACATCACTCCTGGTCATCTTTAGTATAATAAAAAATATGATCTGTTGGAGGGCCCATGATAATATTTGCCAAAATGATGTGAGTGGCCCATCATTCTCCGGTTATTCCTTGTCTTTATATACAAGATCAACCCTCTCTGTTTATGTGTAGTAACAAATCAACGGATTGCAAAAATAGTTATATATATACATAGACGTAGCCAGGGTGGGTTTGGGGGTTCAAACCCCCCCCCCCCCATGGGACCCAAGCCATGACTAGATATTTAATACAAATTTTCTGGCTACGCCAATGTATATATATATATATATATATATATATATATATATATATATATATATTCAATAAAATAACTATTTAAACTGAAGAAAATTTAGTTTTCACAGTATGAATATATTTTGTTTTGTTCATTATTTACTACCTTATTGATTACAAGTTAATAATATAAAAACAATTAATTACACAATTTTTTAAATATCTAACAATTTCTTCTATTTGAATTAATTAATATTAGGTTATGTTTTTCACAAAGTCAATAAATTTAATTCTTTAAATATTTACTTTCTCGTAAATAAAGAGAAAGTATAGTAATTTAAAATTATGAATTACAAATAAAAAATAATTTTTTTTAAATTTAAAAATATAATTATTTAAAATGTCAAAGCAAATTTAAATGCAATGTGGCATCTTTTTTTTCTACTTCTACCATTTCCATTCTATACTCTTTGCTAATACCTCGGCTCAATGTCAAGTTCTCTTATGTTTCATTTCAAATATTTAATAAAATATAAATTATTACTTAAATGTGCTGCTTTATTATTAATAAATCACCATTCACAGGTAAATTGAATTTCTTATATCTCCAAGCATTTATTTTACATGTCATTTGTTAATCAGCTAAGTCAATTTTAATGTCATTCCTACTAACATTAATTAGGCTTATTTAAATATTTTATTTATTTTCTTTTTAAATTTCAATATAAATTAATCAAACTCATATATTAAATACTTAATTCAAACAGATAAAAATATTTTTTTTAATTTGTCTTATAAACATATTTCCAACCTAAAAAAGATTCTCACATATTTAATAACCTTCTTTTTGAAGTATTTTTTGCCAGAGCTATTTTAATTAAAAAGATTTTTATATTTTTAATTTTATATATCTTCAAGGAGATAGATCCAGTGTATATATATTTAGAATCTCCTCGTTATTAATTCATAGAGCCTTATTTGTTTTTTGATGGTGTGATTTGTTTCATACTCCAACTTTATATTGTCTATTTGTTTCAACTTTTATTAATCTTGAAAATGACTTAAAAATGACTAAATTACAAGCTTAATTCAATTCTATTATATATTTTGGCAACGATGGTGATGATTTTTTTTTATTATCTTTAAAGTCAAAAATTGATAGAAAACTCATTCATTGATTGGACTACATTAAATGAACCGTAATTAAATAATAGCAAAAAGTCTGTTGATTTTCTTCGCGTTCCCTCTCTTTGTCTCTCTTTTTTAATGAATGGATCCACTTTAAACAATCTCCCTCGAGAAAAAGAGAAATTTTCTTCTTTCTTTTAATTTTATTTATTTGTTCAAAATGAATGAAGCAAATGATTTTCCTTAAGGAAATAGATAATTATATAATACTAATTAGAGTATTTAAAACCAACATTTAGAGGGAAATGCCAGAAATTAAAAAATGTATTTATTTATGTAAATAAATTTAATGAATATCTTGAGGATCAAACAATTCTTTGCTAAATAACTGTAAACATACCTATCATTGTATTTTTATTGAAATTAAGCTTATGTGGGAATATTTTATTAACTAATTTATTGGAAAGATTCACCTTATTTTGAATTAAATTGAATCTTTTAATGATTATTATTAATAAAAATATATATATATATATATATATATATATATATATATATACATTCTAAAGAATAATAATGTAAAGAACACCACTTGGAATTTGCCTTTTGCATAAAAAAAGCAATTTTTGAATACACCAAAAGACACAAGTAAATGACATGGCTGAAATTGCACGCAGAGAGAAAATGGCATTTCCTTTCTTAAATTGCTCTCTTGTGATGAGAACCGCTACTCTCAATTCTCAATTCTAAGTCTAGAAATAAATTCAAATTACCGTCCACCTGATCGCTAACAACAGACACTACATGATAATGTCACATAGGGGAATATGGCTATAAAAGCACCATACTTTTAATTATTAATTTTACTATATATATATAATCAAATTAATATGTGATGTTATAAATTATAGTAAGCTATCTAGAGCCAAGTACGAATTATTTTATTCGTTTTTAATTAACTAAGATTCCAAATATTAATAAAATATAAATTTATTTTAAATTATCAAATGCCAATGTATAGGCCTATATATATATGTGTCTAATTCTCTTTTTAGTTTTCCAAACTGGAACTTGCCTGCTTTCTATCTCTACATCAAGCTCCAGACAGACTTTCTCTAGCATTTGGAAGCAGACCGACAGTGGCGTAGCGAGCTTAACTCGCGCCCGGGGCACAATACCTTTTTAGCGGGGGCCCCATTCGAAAATCATATAATATTATATGTAAAATATACAAAATGATTATATTACACTGGCACTAAATTTAAAATATATTTTCCAGAAATCAATTATAATAAAAATAAAAATTATCAAGCAATTTTTTGTTTTGCGGACTATTTGGCGCCCCTTTGTGAGTAACGCCCGGGGGGCATGATGACCCCCTTCCCCCACCCCTCTCGCTATGCCACTGCAGACCGAGATTGAGAGAGATTCTAAAAAATGTTCTCTTTGCAGATTTTGTCTCCAGTGCAATTGAAAGTGATTAAATGGTGGAAGAAGGGGTCGAATGACTTTCAACCGCAGAGGGGTTAAATCATCTTCAACCCGCCGTCTCCCCGTACCCTCTCGGAAGGTAAATATCTTATACTCCAATAATATTTATTTCCATACTCACGCACACATATAAAAAAAAAAAGCAAAAAAAATTAATTATCTCTTGTTATTTATTTATAATTTTTGTTCTTTTTTTATAGAATTCCTTCATTTTATTTAAATAGACATTTTCTTTATCTTTTGATAATAGAGTGAGATTCTAAAAGATTTTTTCTTTTACAGATTTGTGTTTCTCAAGTGCAATTGGGATTTGGAGCTGAATTCAAATACTGCAAGCTTAGAACTTAGAGGGGCCTTCACAACCCCGGAGGGTAAGTACAGTATTTCATAGTCTACACTGTAAAAAAAATTTCGATGATTTTACAATTTTTTTGTTGTAAGCAAATTTCCAAGACCAATAGATACTAAATTTACTATGCAGTTGAATTATATTTTTACAAAACTCTTTGCAAAAATCGTTTACAAATGTGTGGTAATTTTACTAATATTTAGCAATTTTCGAGTCCAAATGTCTGGTAATTTTACCAATATTTAGCAATTTCGAGTCCAAATGTGTGATAATTTTACAAATATTTAGCAATTTTACAATCCAAATGTTTGTAATTTTACTAATATTTAGAAAAAGAAAAAAAATTTACGACTGGACCCATAGGTTATTGACCTTTAGGGGACGTCTCTACCTGAATGGAGTGAAATAAATATTTTTATTTAATGAAAAAATTCCTCCCGGATTTGAACACTGACCTTTTTGGTAGAAGTCTGCTGCCTAGTCCATTTGACCATCGAATCACCTGTTAACTAATGATCTATCTCTGCTATTTGGCATTCAAGTATGACTTCATTGTAAACTATTTTTACTAAATAATAAAATAAAAAATAAACTTAAAGTTATCATAATATTATTATTTTTTGTATTATTATAACTTAAATAAATCCTTATAGTGCCCAAAAATGTCTTTATTAAGAAAGCTAAAAAGGAGTCGAAACAAAGTCGGCCATGTTGGCCATGTCAGCCTTAAAAGGAAAATTACTATACCCTTGTTTTGTAAAATTAGAAACCTTTTTGTAAAATTACAAACCGTGTTCTAAAATTACAAACCGTGTTCTAAAATTACAATGCCGTTGTATTGTAAAATTAGAAATCGTATGGTAAAATTACAATATTTACTCTAATTTTCCAAGAGAATTGTAATTTTAAAATGTTTTTTGGTTGTAAAAATTTTTTGAATGCATAGATTTGTAAATTTAGTATACAAATGTATGGTAGTTATCATTTGTAAGGAAAATTTGTAAATTTACTATACTAAAACATACTAAAATTAAAATTTTTTTTTACAGTGTAGTAACACATACATCCCCCTACTCCCTTCCACATTTATACACACATCCATACATAAATATTGTAAAAATATGGTGGTGTCACTGGTCGCAGAGCACACAACTTTCTCTTACCTTTGGTAAGTTCTGAGCTTGTATACTCCATATTTTTTTGTGTCGAGATATATTTAGATTCCCGGATATATTAGAATTCAAGATGTAACATTTAATAACATAGGAAGCCCTCGGGGCTTGGTGTAGAGGTTAGCGTGCTAACCTGGTATATCAAACGTCGCGGGTTCGGACCCCAGGCAGTCCGATGATTTTATTTAAACCATTTGGATACCAAATGGCTTAAATAGAAATGCCTGGAATTGCTGCTTACAGTAGTGTGTTAGAGCAGATCCAGATATCTGTCCCTTTACTGGTTAACCAAGCGGCGCATATGTGGAAAATTTTTCTTTAAAGTTTTTCACCTATTCGTTACGAGTTAGTAACTTGCGCGACTAACTGCATATAAGGGGAAGTGAGTTTTATTGGTGCAGGTCGAGGGTCCGGTGGCCTGGTGCAATGGATAGCACGCCTATGCCCCGGAAAGGCGGAGATCCTGGGTTCGATTCCAGGGGGCCATGGGATGTTTGGCCTCATCAGTGAAAAACACTCACATGTCTTGTTAAATTTATATTTATGTTATCATGGCAACCATTTCTCCTATCTTTCCTATGAAGTTCAAAAGTAAAGTGTGCTTCAAAAGATTCCAAAAAGGAGAATATACATTTTAAAGAGCATCTAAAAATTAATTGATTTTTGAATATTTAAATTTTAATCAAAATCGTTGGAGCGAATTTCGAGAAAATCAAAAAAAAAAAAAAAAAAACTGAAAAAGTACATCAGTAAAGTACTAGTACTCTTTGGCCGATTTTGTTCAAAAGATTTGTGTCACGTTTCAGGGGGGTACCTAACTTAAATACAAAATTTCAACCTGTTAGCTCTTTTCGTTCTTGAGATATTTTGTTCACAGACCCACACATAGACAGGCAGACCATGTCGCCAAAACCACTTTTTGGATTCAGGGAACCTCAAAACGTGTATATCCATCAAAATCTCGAAATCGAATTTTTGACATGAATCCAATACTTTCTGTATACGGTATAATATATAAATTACATATATACATAGGTAATAGAAAGGAAAAATGTATAAACATAGAAAAATATTTATATTTTGTTACTATAGCAACCATTTCGAGAAAGTAAAAATTGGCTATTTGTTTCAAATGTATTTTTTTAAAGAGATATGATTTATAAATTCTCTTTAAAATAAAATTATTTTCTAATAATTCATATTCTTTCTAATTGAAATAATTTGGGTCTTTGCCAATTATATATTAATACAGGATTCCGATCCCACCCCCACCCCCACCTCTCCCCCACCCTCGGAGGCTCTAGTCCGAAGGTGGCACGCCATTGGCTTAATTAATCTCATAGAGCAGCTTCAATTCGAGTCTACATGCTAAGTCAATGAGAAAAGATTCCTTTATATTTAATAGGAAAGACAAAGAGAGCTCAGTAGTGAGGGGGCAGTGATAAGGGAAGCACCTTCCGTGTTAAAAATTGCATCCTTCATTTGGGACATGGCGTCGCCTGAGGCGGACGCGCCTGAGCTGGGCTCCCGCAAAGATTCGCGTTTCTTCTAAACTTTAAGGGCATTCGAGGTAAATTTCATCTCTTTACGTTCATTAATACTTGGTTTATTATTTTAAATATTAGAAATGTAAATGGCTCCACTAAAAATTATTATTTATATACTGTATTATATATAAACGTAGTTGTGATTTATATTTATAAAAATCTATTCATAGGAGCCCATGTGGGAATATAACAAAATATTTGTATACATGGGGGTGGACGAAGTTTGTTTTTAGGCGATGAGTGCATTTATTTTTTTAATTTAATAAAATAAATAAATAAAATATTTAAAGACAAATAATAAAGTAGACTAATTGATTTCTCTGCTTGACTCTCTTGCAAGGGTCAGTATGCAAGTCAGGACAAGTTTGTTGGATGGGTGAACTAATACAATAGGAACGTAGCATAGATTAGAATATGGATTACAAACCTGAGTATAGGCTAATACACTAAAGCATAGGAATATTCTTGCAGTTTATATCTAAATATTTTTTCATTCGATTGGATGACTTGTTTCTCGTATTTTTTCCCCCATTTAAACTTAACTAGCTGCGTCGCCCGCTTTCGGTGGGCTTCTCCCACTCATTTTGTTTTGTTTTTTTTTCTTTTTTTTTTTTTAAATAGTAGCCTTACAAACAATACCATAACAATGGCCCGCATGTGGCGGCCTCTTCTAGATTAAATTATTTTTTATAAGATCTAAATACAAATCAAAATATACAAAATTAGTGAAAACAGACTAGCTGCGTTGACCGCTTTCGGTGAGCTTCTCTCATTGATGTTTAGTTTTTTCAAATAGGAACCTACCATACAATACCTAATAAAGGCCCGCTTGTGGTGGCCCCAAATAGAATCAGCTCTTTTTTAATATCAATCAAAAATTAATTTTTTTTAAATAGATAATTTTCAGAAATAATCGTTTTAACGAATAAATTATAAATTATATTATTTTCACTTTTAATTAATTTGCATTTTAAAATTTTCATTTCTAATTTCTTAAGGTTGTTCGGATAGTACATCGTAAGTCATAATAGAATCTAAATTTTTTTTAAATAAAATTAAAAATTTGAATGCCAAAATTCCTTATTATAATTTAGTCGTGACCTATCATAGTTTATAATTGGATTAAGTTAATAATTTAATTACCAAAAATAATAAATGAATGACTTTCGACTTGAGTAGTTTTTCACGTAATATAGAACTGGCAACATTGCATTCATCAACTATCTATTTTAAATCTTAAACGCCTTAAATTTTATTTTATTTAATATATTACGATGTTTAATGCAAATCAGTTTAAACACAATGGACGATTTGCGAGAAAAAATATTGTAAAATTGAAAAAAAAATGTATCTGACATAGAGATAAGACACTTATGCTATGCGACGTTGCCAGGCTGGTCTGACTCTCGAGAATTCATTATTTTTAAATATTAGTGACTGTCATTTTGGAGAATTTTTTGACTTTCTTGTTAAAATATCTTTAAAAGCGGTCAGCAGAAACTTTGGTTTTATTTTTAACGTATTCCTCGGAAGTGAATTAATAAAATGTAAGTTTTTTTGTTTTTGTATCATTTGCACAGATGCCTATTTAATTCAATATGTGTGCATTTTGTCGACATTCCCCATAGGCTACATGTTAAATTTCAATTTTTTAAAAATTAATTACACGATAACCCTGTGTCAGATCTGCTTCAAAATTTTATTTTATACGTATTTGATAGTGATTAATAACATATTAAAAAATTAGCTTTTAATCTACTCAAGTGCTTTAATGTCCGAACAACCTTAATTAAATTTTGATTTCTTCAAAAATTTGATATAAACTTTTATAAAATTTTTTTGCTAAAAATTTAACTTAATTTTTTTTTAATTTTAATAAAAATTGGATTAGACTTCCTCCCCACTGTGCGCAAGTCACACCAGATTTTTATATATATAGATAGATAGAAGATAGATAAGGCCATACATCAGGAACGGATTATGGACGTATAGCAAGGCCATTGGATATTGCTTTTCAAAAGTTGCGTTTTCTTCCTAATATCTGAGAATATTCTTCTTGTTAAGAGCTAATGCCAAAATACATTACGCTTAAAAGGCTTTTCCATTAAAAAAAAACAATAAAATGTTTTTTTCACTCTATCCCATTGTGCATTCATAATTTTGAACAATTTTCGTTTGATAATAAGATTTAAATATATAGGCCTACTAGTACATTATTTGCAAAAAAGATCTACGTCTTTATTAATTATGTCTTTAAAGGAAATAATCCACCAAAAAAAGTCAGCGGAAGGCATTTTAAGCCAAATTTAAAAAATAAATTTTTTGTGACGTCCGTCCTTTTAAATAATTTAATCGCATTAAATGACAAAAAAAGAATAAAGTCAAAATAAATTAATATTTATTAAAGTAGGGGTAACTAATTTTTTAATCAAATCAAATAATATCGTTATTTCGATACGTTTTTGTTTTTGTTAATTGAAAAAAAATTTCACTAACATCAAATTGTTTTTTATTTAATAAACTAAAATAAAAGGATATGTCGTATACAAAATAGCATGAAAGAAGATATTCGCTGCTCGAATGTAATTGACCCCCTGTATTTGTAAATTATTTCCAATTCTCTAGAGGGGACTTTTTAAACTTGCTATTTGCTAGGTCATTTATATGCAGATTAAATTTGAAAATTCTTATGTATAGGAGCATATACACAGTATACACTCAGTTCACTTCCCTAAACTAAAGATATACGGTTTATACAAATAATATTTAAGCTTCTAAGTTTATCCTTACTTATATACATTTTCTCTTAATATTAATAAATAAACTTCCCTCATAACAAAACCATATTAATAATTTTTACTTTCTCTAACCTATATGTATATGTTAATATACATATACAATATATATAAAGTACGGTATTGGTTTCATGTCAAAAATTTGATGTCGAGATTTTGATGGATATACACGTTTTGAGGTCCCCTGAATTCAAAAAAGTGGTTTTCGCGACATGGTCTCTCTGTCTGTCTGTGTGTCTGGGTTCAATTTAAAGCATGAAGGAATTGAGCTACGAGGTTGAAATTTTATATTTAAATTAGGCACCTCCCTAGAGGTCACTAGAGGTCACTAATCACCAATTCTTTTTTTGCCTTTTTTTCCTTAATCGTGCTCCTGATTAGACTATTGCCTTTAAAATCAACGTTCAAAGCTACATTTTCAACCCATAACGAAATATTCAAATCAAAAAAGTTAATCTGGTTTGAAATTTTGGCATAAGTTTTATTTTTTAAATTTGGCCGCTTTCGGCATAAGAGACCATCTAGACCCCGTCTCTAGAGCGTGAAAATAAGCTTTTAAACAAAATTGGCCAACGAGTTCTAGTATTTTAGTGATGTAATTTTACACTTTTTTTCGATTTTCTCAAAATTTGCTCCAAAGATTTTGATTAAAATTCAAAAATCAATTATTTTTTTAGATGCTCTTTGAAAAGTATATTCTCATTTTGCCATTGAAATATTCTGAAGACCACTTTACTCTTGTAATTCATAGGAAAGATGGGAGAAATGGTTGCCATGGTAACAAAAAACCCACGTTTATAAATTTTACATTTTGAATTCAAATGTACCCTACTGTCGGAAATCTATATAAATATATCTTAACACAAAAAATCTGCTGTGAAAAGCACAGTACACAACTTTCTCTTGTCGAAGGTTAAGAAAAAGTTGTGTGCTGTGCGACCAGTCACATCAGATTTTTTTTATTTGAAATTTGTCTTTTCTTTGAATTTTATAAATTTATTTTTTGCTCATGCAGACAATATAATTTAAAGTATTTCAATGGTAATGAAACAAAAGGTTTTTGAAGTGAAACCTTTAAACGCACAGTAGACCGTTGCTTGTCTAATGACCTCTCCAGGGAACAATACAAAAGCGACTGTTGACGAGATTAGACTCAACACATTTATGCATCGAAAACCAATTAATAAAAAGTTATCTAAATATGAATTTTAGGCAGAAGTTTCTCTTCTCTACTGTGTAGAGTTTTTTAATTGGCTGCCTCTTCCTTTTTGAGATGATTTTCACTAATCACCAATTCTTTTTTTTGCCTTTTTTTCCTTAATCGTGCTCCTGATTAGACTATTGCCTTTAAATTCAACGTTCAAAGCTACATTTTCAACCCATAACGAAATATTCAAATCAAAAAAGTTAATCTGGTTTGAAATTTTGGCATAAGTTTTATTTTTTAAATTTGTTGAAGGCCGCTTTCGGCATAAGAGACCATCTAGACCCCGTCTCTATTTCAAATTGAAGGGAATTCAATTGAAAATAAATTTTTTCGCCTGGGACGGGATGCGAACTCCTGAAATCTAGCACCAGAAACTAATGCTTTACCTCTGAGCAACATGTCAAGGGCATTAATAATAGGAAAACTTTCTTATTATTAATCTGATAAAACTCTCTCCAAAATTTCAAAATCCTACTTAAGAGATTATAACAAACTTTGAAGAAATGTGATAAAAACAAGAAAGGTCATGATATAAATTAAATCCAATTGTTGATGACAGACAATGAATAATTATAGAAAACGAGAAATAAAAAATTTTAAGTGGATAAGAAGATTTTTAAACGAAAGAGAGAAAACTAGAGAGAATATTCTAAGTAGCTTAAAAGGTTTATTTAGAGATAGAAATGTTTTGCCATTGTGGTTTAATGGTGGGGGAAGGCGGGGAGGGGGAAGTTAATATTATTATCGACTTTGTTTTGCTTCTACTTTTAAAGTTTATAGACTCTTAAAAAAAAAAACTTGACAATAGTCAAAGTTAGAAGTAAGCTAGTATTATTCTTTTGAAACCCCTCCCTACCTCTCGACATCGACTTTTGACATGATCGCCATACTTTACACCTATATATCATGGATGGCCAAATTTTTAACCACTACGGACGAATTTTTAATGCTGATCTACTACACAGGGGAAGAGGAAGGGTTTGGAAAGTGCTGATTCCAAAAGTGCCATCAGGCCCCATCACATCTAGTTTTAGAGCTATAGAGAAATTTAAATTTTAATAGAAAATGTGCTTTAAAACGGTTCTAATTTTGACTAGATTTTTTTTTAAGACGTTACCCCTTAAAAATATGCAGATAGATGAATTACATAGAAATATAAAGTTTCAGTCCAATCAGAGGAGACATAGTGGTGCAAATCACGTTTTAAAGTTTAGAAAAATTGAATTTTTTCAGTTTTTTTTTTAAACATTGGACACCCCTATTACAATTTTCTCCATCCCTGAATGCAAAAAACATATTTTTACTGTATTCTTTAGTTCTTTAGCTTTCCAAAAATCATTAATTCGTGAAAATCCATAAAGTATTTACGAAATTATGAAAAAAATAGTTGAATTTAATTGAAAGTTAATGATATTAATAAATTTAAAATAAAAGATAAATCCTTATTTATTTCGCACTTTTTATTTCCAAATATACAAAATTTCTTTGGGATATTTCGGCCGCATCACACAGCCATCTTCAGCCAAGACTAAAAATACATTAAAAGGAGCAAGGTTAAATGATAACACAGTACATTATACATTAAATGTCAATAAAAGGAAACAACAATGTACTTACAATTTAAGGTTGGAAAACGTCATATAATAAAATAAACCTCGGCTCATCAGACAACAACTTTTCAAAAAATATACATTTGTCATTACCTCAACAACACTCGTTTGATTTCTAAAAGCCAGTCAACCGGGCAAGGCCTTCTAATATAAAAAAAGGAGATAATCTCTTTATTTATAGATGGAATTTTTCTATATAAAATTAATTAATAATATTTCTTAAAAAGAAAAATAAATAAACATGCAAGGCCCCCCGGCCACTCGCAGAATTTTCCATATTTACATACAACCAGACACTGGGTGGAACAGAGTTTTTTATTTTTTATTTTTCACATTACTATATCAAGAGTCGCGGGAGCGACTCGTCGCCGAGCATGTGAAAAGCAAAAGAAAGCAAAGAAACTCTTAATACTACCATTTAGTTGACATTCCAATAGATGCCAATGGCCCAATGCATTTAGATGGACGAGTCGTCCCTAGACTATATTATCAAGAATGATTTTAAATCCTTAATAAAAGATAGGGACGTGAAAAAATTTTTTTGAGAAACTTTTCTCTTTCTGGGCGAATATCTCAAAAAGGTTTTAAGATATCGGAGCCAAATTTTTTTATATTAAACTAGAATAAATAAGGATTATTTTGAGCACGAATTCAAAAAAAAATTCCAGTGCCAAAAAGAATGGCAGAGGCTCAAAGTTGAGATTTTGCCGATTTCGGAAGGTCAAAAGTTAGTCTCTTATTTTTCCTTTTTTTTTTTTTTCTTTTTTTTCTTTTTTTTTTTTTTCATTCTTTTCTTCAATTTTCAAATTTTTAGACAAAGCTACAGGTTTCCCTGCTGGACCGATTTGGATGAAATTTAAAAATACAAATAGATACTATCAAAAACCCGATACCTTTGATATAAAATTTCATTTTGGATCAAAAGTGACTTTTTGAGAGGTATTCAAAATTTCAAATTTGTCCTATCTTTAACATAGCGAAAAGACAATTTTGACTATTTTGCTCCCTGATGACGTCATCTATAAACATATCTATTAATATTAGTAATTTTCATCCCTAATGGAATTGAATTTTTAGGATAAATTCATTCAAATAGAAATAGATTAAAGTGATAAGAAGAGGTGCTACCAACATAACAAAAATAAAAAACCTAAAATTCTATAAAATTTGGTGAAATCCTATGTTTATCGTTTCGAATGGATACCAAATGATATATTTACATTCTACCAACATAACAAAAATAAAAATCCTAAAATTTTATAAAATTTGATGAAATCCTATGTTTATCGTTTCGAATGGATACCAAATGATGTATTTACGTTCTACCAACATAACAAAAATAAAAAACCTAAAATTTTATTAATTTTGGTGAAATCCTATGTTTATCGTTTCGAATGGATACCAAACGATGTATTTACGTTCTACCAACATAACAAAAATAAAAAACCTAAAATTCTATAAAATTTGGTGAAATCCTATGTTTATCGTTTCGAATGGATACCAAATGATATATTTACATTCTACCAACATAACAAAAATAAAAAATCCTAAAATTTTATAAAATTTGATGAAACCTATGTTTATCGTTTCGAATGGATACCAAATGATATATTTACATTCTACCAACATAACAAAAATAAAAATCCTAAAATTTTATAAAATTTGATGAAATCCTGTTTATCGTTTCGAATGGATACCAAACGATGTATTTACATTCTACCAACATAACAAAAATAAAAAAAACCTAAAATTTTATTAATTTTGGTGAAATCCTATGTTTATCGTTTCGAATGGATACCAAATGATATATTTACATTCTACCAACATAACAAAAATAAAAATCCTAAAATTTTATAAAATTTGATGAAATCCTATGTTTATCGTTTCGAATGGATACCAAACGATGTATTTACATTCTACCAACATAACAAAAATAAAAAAACCTAAAATTTTATTAATTTTAGTGAAATCCTATGTTTATCGTTTCGAATGGATACCAAATGATGTATTTATTTTTTACTGTTTGGAATGCATATTAACAGATCTATTCATCAACTTAATATTTAATAAACAAAAATTATCAAATAATATTTAAATGTAATATTTCACAAAAAGAAGTGAAATCTCAGCAAAAAACATCGGAGATGCAAAAAGGGGCGCCTCGCATTATTTTTGCCCAGCGTCGAGGTGAAATCAAAAAAATGCGCCTCGCTTTTCTGATTTATATAAAAGCGAGGATATATGAAACAAATAAAATTCTGTAGGGGTTTTATTTAAGTGAAAATATTTCCTCGCTTTTATATAAATCAGAAAAGCGAGGCGCATTTTTTTGATTTCACCTCGACGCTGGGCAAAAATAATGCGAGGCGCCCCTTTTTGCATCTCCGATGTTTTTTGCTGAGATTGATATATTACCTAACATTACTTTATTGAGAATATTAAAAAAACTTAGATCTAATACAAACAATAAATAAACAAACAAATACAATAAGCTGTAACATCCCGTCATTGAATCAGAAATTTAAAAGAGTTTTAAGAGATAATAATGTAGTTCTGATTGAAAAACCTACAAAAGTCATCAGTAGTATATATAATAACAAAGATCCAATATCAAAATTTGATCAATCAAATTTGATTTATGAAGTAGAATGCAAGACTTGCAAATTGAAGGGTGCTCCCTGTAAATATATAGGAGAGACGAAGAGGAGGCTGAAGAGAAGAATTTATGAACATGAGTTATCGGTAAGGAAGAAGGAATTAAAAACAGCCCTTTCGATTCATTCGTTGGAGAACAGACATGAATTCGACTATGAAAACGCGAAGATTTTAAGTTATGAAAAAAATTTGGAGAAAAGAAAAATAAAAGAGTGCTGTTATATTGTGTGCAACACCAATAAATGTGTCAATTTTAGGGGTGATAGTGAGAAAATTTCAGACTTTTTTAAGTGTATCCTCTGACTGTATTTATTTGTTTGTTTATTTATTGTTTGTATTAGATCTAAGTTTTTTTAATATTCTCAATAAAGTAATGTTAGGTAATATATCAATATAGTAATGTGAAAAATAAAAAAAAAAACTCTGTTCCACCCAGTGTCTGGTTGTATGTAAATATGGAAAATTCTGCGAGTGGCCGGGGGGCCTTGCATGTTTATTTATTTTTTCTTTTTAAGAAATATTATTAATTAATTTTATATAGAAAAATTCCATCTATAAATAAAGAGATTATCTCCTTTTTTTATATTAGAAGGCCTTGCCCGGTTGACTGGCTTTTAGAAATCAAACGAGTGTTGTTGAGGTAATGACAAATGTATATTTTTTGAAAAGTTGTTGTCTGATGAGCCGAGGTTTATTTTATTATATGACGTTTTCCAACCTTAAATTGTAAGTACATTGTTGTTTCCTTTTATTGACATTTAATGTATAATGTACTGTGTTATCATTTAACCTTGCTCCTTTTAATGTATTTTTAGTCTTGGCTGAAGATGGCTGTGTGATGCGGCCGAAATATCCCAAAGAAATTTTGTATATTTGGAAATAAAAAGTGCGAAATAAATAAGGATTTATCTTTTATTTTAAATTTATTAATAATTACGTTTCGCCAAAAAATTCTTTTGAAGTTTTAATGATATTTTGTTAAAAATTAACGAAGTAATAAACAAAACAGTAGTTATCAGTCTGTTGAAAAAAACACTTTGGCTGCCTATCTTTTAGGCGCTTTGCTCTCTCTCCGACAGTAGAGCTCATAGGAAAAAACTTTTAACTAAATTTAACTATTACTTTTTTTTTCATAATTACGTAAATACTTTATAGATTTTCACGAATTAATGATTTTTGGAAAGATAAAGAACTATAAAATATCGAGATTTTTTTTTTGCATTCAGAGATGGAGAAAATTGTATTAGGGGTGTCCAACGTTAAAAAAAAAACTGAAAAACATTCGATTTTTCGAATAAAGGCTCAAACAGACAGAACGCGAAATTCGCGTCGCTTGGCGTTTTTTCAACGCCGCGAAAGGGCGCGAAATGTTGTATAAGGCAAGACTGTATCATCCCCGTCACACAGGGGGCGAACTTACGCGGCGTAAACGCTCTCTTTCGCGCGACAGCTTTTTCGAGTTGTACAAATTTACAACTCTTTCGCGCGAACAGGCGAAATTATCAAGATGAGTAATGAAATAAAAAAACTTATAGAGTTAAAAACACTTGTTTTTTCGCCTCTAACTAAATAAAAGTAAATAATATTAAAGTTATATTATAGTCTATATTTAATAAGACTGTAATAAATATGTTTTTTGTTGGAAGCCAATCTATGATTAGTAAAAGTCCGAATCGAGGTAATTGAAAAGTATTATCTTATTCTAATTTACAAGCCTCGAAAAATATTTAATCAAAGTTATCATTAATAAAATAAGATTTAAATAAAATCTAATTTTGCAATGATATTCTATTTCTTTCGTAATATAATACTTTATTTATAAAATATTTATAAATTCATTAAATAAAGGTTGTTGAAACATATACACAATACCGGATCGTACGCCCAAATTTCGCTTCCTGTGTGGCTTAGCAAAAACGCCTTTCGCCGCGAAATGCGCGCGTAGCCTGAGCGTCGCGAATTTCGCGTTCTGTCTGTTTGAGCCTTAAATGTGGGATTTTTCATCTAAAATTCTTTAATATAAGAAGAAACAAATAAATCTTCCCATATTAAAGAATTTTAGAATTCGATTTTTCGCCCATCACCTCCGATTGGACTGAAACTTCAAATTTCTTTGTAATTTTATCTACCTGCATATTTTTAAGGAATACCGCATTAAAAGAATCCAGCTAATTCATAATGAGCATATTACTTTCCCTTACCTATACAGTATATGCTAATATATAGAGAGAGAGAGTATTGGACTCATGTCAAAAATTTGGTTTCGAGATTTTGATGGATATACACATTTTGAGATCCCCTGAATCAAAAAAGTGGTTTTCGCAACTTGGTCTTTCTGTGTGTCTGTGTTTGAACAAAATATCTCAAGAACGAAAAGAGCTAGAAGGTTGAAATTGCCCACGGGGCGTGGTGTAGAGGTTAGCGTGCTAACCTCATATACCAAACGTCGCGGGTTCGGACCCCAGGCAGTCCGATGATTTTATTTAAGCCATCTGGATACCAGATGGCTTAAATAAAAATGCCTGGACCCTAATATATATAAATTCATAAATAACGGTTATCGTAAATGTCTTATATGGCCTGAGCTGCCGAAAAGACAGTGTGAATGTGTGTGTGAGTGTCAGGGCCGGCGCAAGCTATTCTGCCGCCCTAGGCAAGATATTTTTTTGTGCCCCCCCCCAAAATTAGATTTTTTGTTTCCATTTTCCTCCTCAATTGAACTCCTTACCCGAAATCACCACTTTTTACTCTTTTTTTTTTGTTTTTGCACTTAACGAGACTTTTACATTAATTTACACACACAATCACAAAATAATGTTACATAAACAAATCCCGCTTCTTCTTGATCCGCTGTGTTTTGTTGATTGATTTGTTCGTGGCGTAAATACTTTAAAATGACCCTTTTTGTTCTGAAATAAACTTGTCCTTCTCCTCTTGGAAGCCAGATAGTCTTTTTCTTTCAGCCATTAAAACAAACAATATCTATCTGAAATTTAATAGATAGAATAGGGTGGCCGCCGCAAAAAACAAAATTTTTTAATTTCTTTCGCCCGAACATCCTAAAAGTTGTCTTTTGGCTAGAAAATGATAATGTCAAAGTTTTAGCTAAATTGGGTAACGTTAACCCGTGCCTCATCGGGGTTAAAATTTTTGAAAAAGTGCGATTTTATCTAAAAATTCGCAATTTTTACTTCACAAAACGAAAACAAAG
>JAKCPI010011939.1:0-10612 GCA_023213315.1 Euborellia annulipes | reverse complement strand
AATGGGTGTTAAATAGTATTGATTGGTAGACAATTCAATTGAAATAAATTGTAGCATGAGACGGAATGCGAACCCGCGACCCTTGGTACGCTACACCGAACCCCCCCATTTCTAGCTTAATAGTATAAGACAGCGTTTTTCAAGGGGAGCCGCGAATATTGGCCACCAAGATCAATGATTGCTAGTTTTATAAATAAAATAATAAAATAATTTAGAAGATTCTGGGACGGAGTTTTTAATTAAAATAATAAATATGAATAAATAAAAAAAAATATTTTTAGATAAATTTATATTTTTTTTAGTATTAAAATTTTTTAAATGTGTGTGGGGAGGGGGGATGTCATACGATTAAATATTTATAAAGGAGGCGTTGTGACATAAAGTTTGGAAACCACTGGCCTAAAGTAAGACTCATTCTAGAAAATTATAATACTATGTATAAAACCCAAAGGCGGATCCAGGGGTTTTTCAGGGCTTTGACTAGACGCGAAGCTCGCCGAAGGCGATAGCATTGTTAATTATTTTATTTATTAAGATTGGATAGGAGGTTGAAAAATTGAAAATTTAAATTTATTTTAGCTTAATCGAAGCCAAATAAATAGAAAACATTCAAAAAATAGCGTTGATTATTATTTTGTATTAGGGGGGGGGATGAAGGGTTGATTATTTAAGAAAGGCCTTGGAATATTCCAAATCACTTGTTGACATTCTTTCCAGTTATAAATAAAGTTAGATTAGAGCAAAATGTATTTTTTTACTTTTTAATAAAAAGGGAATTGTTATTTTCATCTTTTTATTCCTTTACAAAGAGATAAGAGAGTCGAATCTCTCGTTCAGTCGAGTCGAGTGCGTTGCCGAGTTGGCAGGCGCTGCTCTCTTTTTTGTGTTTAAAGTGAATCAAAGTGAATAATTAATATAGTGCAACCCACCCTGACGACACCGTCAACCAGCACACCCTCTTGAGTGTCTTATTAAAGGTAATTATTATGCATTTTATCGTTGAAAAAAAAAAATGATAGAAACAAATAATTTGACTGCGAAAAACGATTCTTTTGAATATGAAATTAAATATTTTGTATTTCACTAAGGGTAGAGAGAGAATATAAGCTGTTGAAAGGGGAGGGGAGTGTAGGTGTCATTTAAAAAAAAAAATTAATTTTTTATTTTTCATCTTTTTTTTTTTTAAACACCCTATTTTCTCATTCACACTCACACACACATTGACACAGTATTTTCGGCAACTCAGGCTTTATATGATAACCGTTATTAATTAATAATATACATATTGGGGGTCTAGGCATTCAATTTAAGCCATTTCGGACTGCCAGGGGCCCGAACACTCGACGTTCGGTATAGAAGATAGGCACGCTACCAACTACACCAAGCCTGAGGACATTTTTTTTTGATCTTTTCTTAAGTCACCATTATTTACCATTATATTCTTTCTATTTGGCCTATATTTTTGTTAATCAAATTTCCTTAATATACTTTTACTCAGGGGTGT
Source organism: Euborellia annulipes (assembly GCA_023213315.1). Classification (NCBI taxonomy): domain Eukaryota; kingdom Metazoa; phylum Arthropoda; class Insecta; order Dermaptera; family Anisolabididae; genus Euborellia; species Euborellia annulipes. Next base: position 9,108 of record JAKCPI010011939.1, on the reverse strand, counting down.
GGATTAAGGGTTGAAAATTAAAATAAAATAATTTCTTGAGAAAACAGGATGAATAAAGAAGAGCAGCTAGTATTTGTTTCATTTATTTAAGGCCCATTAAGCTGACGTTTCGGTCTCGGTCGAGACCATCCTCAGAGCTACAACATAGCAAGAAAAGCACAAAATCCTTAAAATTACAATTTCATTCCAATCATAAGAAATATTACAAAATATAAAATATATATGTATACCTTATGGGCTGTCAATATGAGTTAAATTGTAAAATGCTCAATTATCTCATATTGACAGCCCATAAGGTATACATATATATTTTATATTTTTGTAATATTTCTTATGATTGGAATGAAATTGTAATTTTAAGGATTTTGTGCTTTTCTTGCTATGTTGTAGCTCTGAGGATGGTCTCGACCGAGACCGAAACGTCAGCTTAATGGGCCTTAAATAAATGAAACAAATACTAGCTGCTCTTCTTTATTCATCCTGTTTTCTCAAGAAATTTATCCAGCTATAAATCCACCTTTCTTAAAATAATTTCAAAATAAAATTAAAATTAAAATAATCATTTATAAATGTATTCAAATTATTTTGAGAGTAATTTCGCGGTGAAGACTCGCATTTCCTTAAAGGGGGGGGGGGGTATGAAGGCATTAGCCGGGGGGGGGTTAATGCCCCATCCCCTATAATGCACAAAGATATTAATGTTTTTTAATACTTTTACTAAAAAATAAATGCATTCCGTTTGAGTTGCTAGTTTTAATATAAATAAGAATAAATAAAAAAAATATTTAAATTTATATTTTTTAACATTAAAAAGTTTGGAAACCACTGGTATAAGAATATCCGAGGCTGAAACTGAAATTAGGTAGATGTTGATAATTTAATTTACCTTGTTCATAATAACTACTCGAATCTTGAACATCGATAACAGGATGCGGAGCCGTTGTGATGATTAACGTAACGCAAATTTACACTTTGAATAGGTTCACTTCATTTAATCAAGAGAGAAGTTCTCTTTCTTCTAAAACACTCAGCTTGTAACACATCAGAGAGACGACTAAACGCAAATTCAACATCGATGACAGACAGACAAAACAGAGAAAGTTTTTTTTTTGTATGTTCTTTTCTTTTTTGCTTTAGGCTCCTCTTGCTTGCTTGCTTGCTCCACATTTGGATTTACGTCCCCCCTCCCCCTCCCCCACCTCCCCCCACCTCCTTCGATTTCTATGGTCCAGGCTCACCAAGAGATGAAAGTATGTGGGTATATATGTGATGGATAAACTTTCTTTCAATGTCAAGTGTAGAATTAGTCTTTTTTTTTTACGTTTCGAGGTCAACATCCTCTCTCTCGTTAATCTATTCTAATTTTATTATATTATCACGTTTTTACTTTTTATACTAACAAGAAAGTCTTTTTTAGTTGTTAATAGAGTCAATAACCTTTTTAAATATTCAAAAATTGTGTTAAGGCGAGCTAAATGGGTTTTAATAAAACCAGGTGACGTTTTGAACCCTTGTCTAGGCCAGGGGCCAATTTGAACTGAATATAAATATTTTCGGGCGGGCCGCACATATGAATAGTCATAATTTAATAGATTTTTACATTTGTATTCAAAACTAAATGATCCTAAGAATATTTTGCAAATTTTGATCCGTCAATGGGTTTTGTATTTTGACTTAACAATATTCATACGTGAAAAGATTTGTTCATATAAATATGGGCTTGCAAAAATGCAAATCAAATCAACTTGCAAAAATTTTAATTTGCGGGAATTTATTTTTGGGTAAATTTGAATAAAATCTATATATAATAATTGCGGAGTGTCCGTCTGTCCGTCTGTCTGTCCGTCCGTCTGTCACGCTCTGTTTGACCAACTTCCCGTTGGAATTTTGAAACAAAATTTTGCAGTCTTATAAAGGACGTTATGGAGAGCCCCGGAAAAATACTCGGGTCCCGAAATTCCTATAATTTTTTGAGTTATTAATTCTTAAAGTTACGATTTCTTCCATAGGAAATGTATAGAGAAATATTTTTGTATTCTTTTCATTTGTGTATTCCATGAATGTAAACAAATCAAGCAGGCACTGGATTGGGATATGTAGTAATAATAATTTTCTGTTCCCCCGAGTTTGGCGTAGTAGGTAGAGCGCCTCCCTCCTATACCAAACGTCGCGGGTTCGGACCCAGGCAGTCCGATGATTTTATTTAAGCCATTTGGATACCAGATGGCTTAAATAGAAATGCCTGAACCCCAAATAGATATATTAATTACAACGGTTATCGTCTAAAGTCTTAAATGGCCTTAGTTGCCGAAAAGACTGTGTGAATGTGTGTGTGAGTGTGAGTGTGAATGAGAAAAAAGTGTGAATGTTTAAAAAAAAAAAAAAAAATAATAATTTTCTTTTTATAATTAAGAAAAGGCGAGGGTCCGCCGCAGGCGGGCCCGAGCCAGCGGATGGGGTCCAGGGGGCATAGCCCCCGTGGCTAGACTGCGAAGCCCGCCGAAGGCGGGCGGCGCGGCTAGTTATAATTTCTATAGTTGTTATATTGCTTAAAAATTATTTTTATAAACTTTATTTGCAAGCAAACCAATAAGTAACAATTGTAAATATGCGAGTGTCTTCGATTTATCAAATTTAATGGAATTTTCAAATATTTGTATGTAAGTTTCCATCGCATAAAAATTTGGAAAATTTTCATCCAATTTTTACTTTCTCTTACCTCTATATGTGTTAATATATAGAGAGAAAGTATTGGATACATGTCAAAAATTCGATGTTGAGATTTTGATGGATATACACGTTTTGAGGTCCCCTGAATCCATAAAAGTGTATTTCGCGACCAAATTTTTATGCAATGGAAACTTACATACAAATATTTGAAAATTCCATTAAATTTGATAAATCGAAGGCACTCGCATATTTACAATTGTTATTTATTGGTGCGCATGCAAATAAAGTTTATAAAAATAATTTTTAAGCAAATAAATTAATGCAGCCAAATTTATTTCATTCGATTTTAATAAAAAAATACTAATCACTTGCTGACGTTTCGGTTCGGGTTTGAACCATCATCGGAGATTAAATTTCTATTTCCTGCCATTACATAAAAATATTTTGAGATTATATTCAACTATTTTATACAATATTATAATAATTTACTCTATCTATTCTACCATAATAGTTTGAATGTATTGTTTAAAAACATAAAGACAAAATCACAGCTCCGATGATGGTTCAAACCCGAACCGAAACGTCAGCAAGTGATTAGTATTTTTTATTAAAATCGAATGAAATAAATTTGGCTGCATTCTTCTTTGGAAATTATTCCTTATTATCCTGAATACAATGCTACAGCTATAATCAAATATTCAATTACTACAAATAAATTAACATTTTATTCAAATTTACCCGAAAATAAATTCCCGCAAATTTTTTTTGCATTTTTGCAAGGCCATTTTTATATGAACAAATCTTTGCACGTATGAATATTGTTAAGTCAAAATACAAAACCCATTGACGGATCAAAATTTGCAAAATATTCTTAGGATCATTTAGTTTTGAATACAAATGTAAAAAACTATTAAATGATAACTATTCATACGTGCGACCCGCCCGAAAATATTTATATTCAGTTCAATTTGGCCCATTACTTACAAACGGTTGCTGACACCTGGCCTAGACAAGGGTTCGAAACGTTCCCTAGCATAGAAGAGGTTGGATAAAAGGAACCAGAAATAAGGATTAGTTCACTAGCTAGAAACAAACACAGGAGGAGGAGTTAGAGTTAGAAAATAAAGTTACTTCATGGGGGGTGCAAGAAGCCCGTTGGATTTGAGGTGTGTGTCTTCGTGCACGAAAAGCACTTCGGGTAAATAAACGGCTATCCCGATAAGAATTTCAAAATAATTAATAAGGACTTTTTTTTTTTTTTTTTATTAAATATTGCAGAAAAAAAAAAATTTCTTAAAGAGAAATTTTGTTAGAATCCAAACTTTGTTTTCTATCTGATCCAATTTTCAAAATTAATTTTATCAGATTTTAATTTAATCTTCACAGCAATATCTCTTCTTTCTTAATGGAAAATATATTTGATTGGAAGAAACAAAATGTGTTAATGAAGCTTGGAAAAATTCAATTTCTCAAGAGTACAAAAAAAAGAGAGAATGATGATTTATCTATCAATTCTTTCTTTTTTGTTAATAAAGAAAAATTCTCATGAGCCAAACGGAGAGGTCGATCGATCAAGATGGAGAGATAACTGCTAGAGCTAATTGATCATTCACTTACTAAAAATGGCCTCTATCAATATTAGAATTTGCAATATTTTATTTCTATAAAAAAAAAAAAAAAAAAAAAAAAAAAAAAGCCTCTATCAATGTCATTCTCTCTAAGTGATGTATATTTCGGGAGAATTTCAAAATTATATTTATGATTTTATTTAAGGGGGTTCAGGAGCGGCGTCTAAACGTACTTTAAAAAAAAACTAGACTATTATAAGGAATTTTTCAATGCGGTTTTTTTTTAATGAATTAAATTCATAAGAGATTATTGGGACATCGAGCTATATTTTTTTTAATGGCTTATTTTAATTACGATAATTTTTTAAAATTATCGTAATTAATTTTTTTGTAATCAAGCAAATACAAAAAAACAATCTGTCCCAATAATCTTTAATTTTTTTTTAAATTTAAAAATGAATTTATCGTTATTATTAATCACATATTAATTAAGAAATTTTTAAAATAAGCTTAGATGATTTATTTAAAAACCAACTGTCAAATTAGTTCAGCATTCTTGCAATAGATGGCAGGCAAGTCTAACAGACGATCGCCTAATGGCCTATATTTATATACTTTAATGCTTTTATAAAAGATACATAATATATCATAACATTTATAAAGTATTTATTGGTAAAAGATCAATGAAAATCAACCAAATGCATTAAACCTTATTGGCTACCATTCTGACATCTCTTGGCAAATTTTTGAATTACTTGATTTTTATTCATACTTTTTATGACACACTACGCCATCTTATTTGGAAAACATGCGTGACTCCTTCGCTTCCGTTGCCCCTTAACTTGCTTTTTCAAGGACATCAATCTGGGATTATATTTAATCATATGATTAACTTTACTAGACTTTGTGTAGTCAATTAGCTATACGATAGATAGGTAGATAACTAGTTGTGAAGCAACCGGCTACGTTAATTAAAAAAAAAAACTTTAAAAAATGCTTTTATCTATTATATATATAATTCGCTAACATCCGTCCGTTTGTCACGTTCTATTTAGGCAATTTCCGTTGGAATTTTGAAATGAAATTTTATATGCATAAAGAGGACCTTCTAGGGATTTCAGGATAATTATTTCCATCCCAAAATTCCTATAACTTTTTGGGTTATTAATTATGATTTCTCCCATAGGAAATGTATAGAGAAATATTTATGTATTCTTTGCCCCGCGGCTATTTGAACTAAAGAAAAAAAGAGAAATAATTTCATTTTTATTAAAATTATTAAATATTTATAACTTAAAATAAAAGCGGTGTGACTCACCAACAAGACTTTACCTAAACAACATTTAAAGAAATTAATTTTAAAGGAGGTGAGAACGTATTCTCTAACACAGGGGAACAGTGATTTTGTTGCCCGAGTATTTGAATCTATTCCTGGGTATTTGGGTGGCGCTGATTCCAAAAATCCATCAGTTTTGCCCCATCACGTCAGATTTTAGAGCTATTGAGAAAATAAAATTTCAATAGAAAATATGGTATAAAGCAGCTCTTATTCTGAATTACCTGGATCTTTTTTTAAGGCAACATCACTTAAAAATATGCGGATAGTTATAATACACATAAATTTTAAGTTTCAACTCAATCGAAGGTCATTTAGACGTGCCGCAAACTGCTAATAGTTTAGAAAAATCGAATTTTTTAAGTATTTTTTTAAAATTTGGACACACCTAATACAATTTTTCTGATCCCTGAATGCTAAAAACATATTTTTATGATATTCTTTAGTTCGTCAGCTTTCAAAAATGATTCATTCGTGAAAATATGTTAATTATTAACGAAATTATAAACAAAACAGTTATCAATGTCTGATAAAACAAAACACTTTGGCTGCCTATCTTTTAGGCGCTTTGCTCTCTCGCTCGGACAGAAGAGTTCATATATATATTTCTATAGAAATAAACTTATTCCTATTAAAGTTAATTGCCTCCTTTACCCCACCACCCTCATAGCTTCCGCCATTGGTATGAGTATAAGTTGCTTATGAGAATTTTTTTTTAAAAACACACACTTTTTTCTCATTCACACTCAAACTCACACACACATTCACACAGTCTTTTCGGCAACTCAGGCCATATAAGAAAGACTTTGACGATATCCGTTATTAATTAATATACATATAGGGGGTCCAGGGATTCTTATTTAAGCCATTTGGTATCCAATTGGCTTAAATAAAAAAATAAAATTATTGGACTGCCTGGGGTCCGAACTCGCGACTCTTGGTATACGAGGCTAGAACGCTAACCCCTACACCAAGCCCGAGGGCTGTTCGGTCTTTAGTTAGAAGTTTATTCTTATGAGCAAAGCTCCTAAAAGATAGGCAGCTAAAGTGTTTTTTTTTTTTTTTTTTACCAGACAGATAACTGTTTTGTTCATAATTTCGCTAATAATTAATAGATTTTCACGAATGAATGATTTTTGGAAATCTAAAGAACTATAGAATATCATAAAAATATGTTTTTTACATTCAGGGATCAGAAGAATTGTATTAGGGGTATCCAAAATTTAAAAAAAAAAAAACTTAAAAAATTTGATTTTTTTAAACATTAAGCCTTTTGCGGCACGTCTAAATGACCTCCGATTGGGTTGAAACTTAAAATCTATATATATTATAACTATCCGCATAATTTTTAAGGGGTGTTGACTTAAAAAAGTAATTCAGAATAAGAATCGCTCTAGGGAACATTTTCTATTAAAATATTATTTTCTCTATAGCTCTAAAATTTAACATGATGAGACAAAACTGATTGCATTTTAGAGCTACCCAAATACTCAGGAACAGCTTCAAATACCCCGGCAACAAAAAGCAAAGCTCTTTTTTGTTGCCCTGAGTAATATATATCCTACAGTTAAACTCGTCAGCTAAAAGAAATAATATTAAAATAAAAATACTTGTTATTTTTTAATAAGAACAGCGTAGAGGACTTGATCTTAAGCTCATATTCTCAGTGGGGAGTGCGTGATTTGTTTAGTTACACCAGCTAAGTGAGGATTTTAAAAAAATTAATAGCAGCTAGTTGTTGAGATTTCAAGACCTGTTCTATTCTAGACCATAATTCATTTTTTATACTGTAAATTACAAGAGAAAAAAAGATTTTTTTTTTCTTAATAGCTACTGTACTGGCTGGTCAACCTTTCTTTGCGTATTTAGAGATTAATGTTATTTATTAAAATTAAAATTTATTTTCATAAAGGAATATAAATATTCTTTCTCGTAAATCTTGCTGTTGGAATGTTCTTTTTTTTCTTTTTTAAATATGTGAGAACTTATTATTAATAAAGGGGGCTCGCTGGTGTAGTGAGCTAGGGTGTCAGCTTCTACAAAGAAGATCCCTGTTCAAACCCTGGGAGTGTGGGATTTTTCATTAAATAAAAATATTTATTTAATGTAAACAAATCCTCAAGCAAGCCCTGGATTGGAATATAGGATCTCACCACAATAGCCCTCAGGCAACTCTACGAGGAGAGGGAGTTGCTGTGACATCCCGTCCTGTGGAAGGGACGTAAAGAAGGTTCCCTCTCAGTGATGCATTCTTCGAAAGGAGTAGGCTACACGCCGGTGCTGAGGGAGTCCCTCCTCAACTAGGACATCCTCCATAGCATAGAAGAGGTTGGATATAAGGAGCCGGTTGGAACCAGAAATAAGGATTAGTTCAATAGCTAGAGACGAAAGAAGCAGGAGGAGGAGTTAGAGATAGGAAATGATGTAACTTCACGGGGTGCCGGTAGATGGCTACGGCCAGAGGCCGGTTGGGTTTGAGGTGTGTGTCTTCGTACACGAAAGCACCTCGGGTAAATAAACGGGGATCCCGATAGGAATTTCAAAATAAATAATAAAAAAAATATTATTAATAAAATTTAAATTACATCACTTGTTGCTATCTAATTTTTAATACATAATGTCTGTTTAAATTAAATGAACATAATTAAGCAAATCTAAGTTGGAGATAAATGCGCATGCGCCTTATCGTTTATTTGGGATTATTTCTTCCCGCTATATGTCGACGTTTCCAAGTCAAAATGACTCCTTTTTACTTTTTCTTATCTCTATATATGTTAATATATATATAGAGAGAAAGTATTGGTTTCATGTCGAGATTTTGATGGATATACACGGTTTGAGGGTCCCTGAATCAAAAGAGTGATTTTCACATGGCCTGTCTGTCTGTGGACAAAATATCTCAAAAACGAAAAGAGCTAGGAAGTTGAAATTTTATATTCAAGTTAGGCAAGAAGCTTTTGAACAAAATCTAGTACTAGTACTTTACTGATGCACTTTCTCAGTTATTGGAACAAAGTTTTTTAACGCGGCTTACGCAAAGTGAAATGGGAGAAAATGTAACGTAACAAAAATGCGTTCTCAGCGCCCGAGCGACGGCGGAGGAAGGCGAGATTAGCCGAAGCCTTGGAGAAATCACCCCCATCTTCTATTTCTCTTTATTTCCTTCTATCTACCGGCGAGCAAGAGGTTCCAGCGGGCGCAGCTCTCTGGCTTGCCATCTATTTAAATATTTTTTCGAATTTCTCAAAAATCGCTCCAACGATTTTGATTAAAATTCAAAAATCAATTATTTTTTAGATGCTCTTTCAAATGTATATTCTCGTTTTGCCCTCAAAATTGTTTGAAGCACACTTTACTCTTGTACTTCATAGGAAAGATACGAGAAATGATTGCCATGCAGAGTTGGGCACCAACTAAATGTTGATTAAAAAATTTAGTTAAAGTAAACAAATCATATCAAGAATCTAGTATGCTCAATTTAATTTGAGTAAAAATTTAGTTAAACTAAAAATAACAAATCAGATTTCTGATATG
>JAKCPI010011938.1:0-17492 GCA_023213315.1 Euborellia annulipes | reverse complement strand
TATTTTTAATAGCGAGGTGAATAGCTGAAGCAGGATAAATAAAAGGACCGAAAATTGCGTCATGTAGCCTTCAAATGTCTGAAGATGGCAGTTACCGAAACGTCTCGATTGGGAATTGTTGTTGGAAATCCTTTTGGCTGCCAACATTAACTTATCGACAGCCACAAATGTACCAAGAAAAGAATAATAGCTAGAGCGTTTCGGTCTTGATCATGGATAAGAAAAACCCATTTTATTTTCCAAAAATAAATAAAAAGGCGCAGCAGCTATAGTAAACGAGATATACCTGATGTAAATGTTATGAAATGTCTATTAAAAAAATAATTCTGCGAAGATGCTCGCATAGTCGACCGAAACGTCGCTTTAAGTTCAAAGAAAAAAAACAACATATTTTATTTATCCTACTATGTATTTTTGTTTTTGAAAAATAAAATGGTGTTTTCTGATCCATGATGAAGACCGAAATGTCGCCAATAATTCATGGTCTGTATTTTTATTAGCGAGGTGAATAGCTGAATCAATATGTAGAAGGATAAATAAAAGGTGTAGCAGCTATGTTTTTGAACCCAAGGTCTTCTGTTTACCGAACCCTAGCCATGAAGATGACCGAAACGTCACGTTTCAAATGGGGAGAAAACAAAACTATGTTATATTAAATTATTTATTAGAGATTTTATAGTCTTGGGGCTCAAGTCTTTCTCAAAAATAGTATCTTCAGGACACGTAGCATTAAAAAAATCACATTTATTTGTCCTGCTATGTATTTTTTTTTTTTTGAAAAATAAAATGGACTTTTCTGATCCCATGATGAAGACCGAAACGCTCTTTTTATTTTTTAAAAAATAAAAGAACTTTTCTGATCCATGATGAAGACCGAAACGCTCTTTTGTAGCTGTAGATGAAATATTATATTAGTCGCTAAACATCAACGATCCGCCAAAGGCGGGCGCCGTGGCTAGTAATATATTAATTCTTAATTGTATTATTATATAAATAAGGAAGCAACTTTTTATCAGCATCCCGGGCACCTCTGTACTCTATTTACTTAAATTTTTTAAACTGTTTGGCCTCTTGAATATTTTCCCACGATGTTCCAGTCCTGACTTTGACCTTTAAAATTCTTCTCTTTTTTTTTTTTTGCTTTTAAAAATAAATTTCTTAAAAAAAAAAAATCTGGCGTGATTGGCCACACATCACACAACTTTCTCTCGAATGTTGTGTTCTGTGCTTGTCACACCAGATTTTCTCTCTAAGGTAAGAGAAACGGCCAAAGGGGGGTCGAGCAGCTAGTTTATTAGGAAACTTTCAATTATAGACAGAAAAAAAAAAATAATTGGTCAATTTTATCAGACTTTTGTATCTCCTTTGCTTTGTCCTAGTTGACTTATTATTATTAAAGCCCTGCAACAACAACAACAACAACAACAACAACATCGTCTTCTGTCATAATATAAATTAGAAAAAAGATAGGAAGTCTCTTTTCTTATCAATGAATAATTTAATTGAACATTCTTGTTTATATATGTATATATATATATATACATTCTACATCTCTTTGAATGATCGTTAATAATGAATCTGTTCATTAATTTCCCTTTGACTTTTGTTATTTATTTTTCAAACTTTTCTGTATTTTCTTTTCATTTACCGATATTGATGCGAAATATATTTTTTTTGTAGTTGTCCCTTAATGACCTTGTTGTCGTTAATGGATTCGTGTCCTTAAGGACAACGGGACCCAAGAGCTGCTCCTTATAAGGACCTCCTGTGCACTGGATTCAATCTTCAGGGGACCAGCGACTCACTCATCTCTACGATGACGTAGTAAGAACCGAACGTGCTTGCTTTTGATATTTCTCACAAAAATGTTAAAATTTTAATTATTCTTTTTTGGAAAATAATAATTTTAATTTTTTTGTTAAATATCATATTTCTTTTATTATTTTTATTTATATACATTATGACGTAACCAAACAATTAGCTTTTTTTTCATTATTACTAATTTATGTTTATTTTTTCTCTTAATAAAATAATTGTTTATTTTCTCATTTCATTTCTTCTTTTATTTTAATGTGAATTTAAATACAAATACATAACAGTAAATCTTTATAAATCAAATATGTATAATGAAATTTTAAGATTAAAACGGAATCCAAAGAGAGGTACGTAGAATAAATAAATAAATAAATAAGCTTATAGCCATTTTTCAAATCAAATATTAATTTTTCATCACTATCAATTATTATTTAAATAAAAAGAATAAATTCATAAAAGTTTTATCAATAATAAATTAGTGTATTTCAAACGAGATTAATTGAATGTTTATTTTCAGCTACTGAGGCCATTATCGCTATTCACAAAGAGTTATATGAAGAGAAAAATCGATGGTTTCCGATATATACGTAAAAAAAAAAAGGTATGAATATAGAAAAAACAAATATTCTTTGGTTCGTTTAAATGGCAATAATAATTGAAAAAAATCTGGTGTGACTGTCGCACAGCACACAACTTTCTCTTACCTTCGGTAATCGAAAGTTGTGTACTGTGCTTGTCACACCAGATTTTTTGTGTCGACTATGTATTTAGTTCCCGGCAGTAGGGAATATTTGAATTCAGATGTAAAATTTATAAGTATGGGAAAATATTTATATTTTGTTACCATGGCAACCATTTCTCCTATCTTTTCTATGGAGTGCAAGAGTAAAGTGGTCTTCAAACAATTTTGAGGGCAAAACGAGAATATACATTTGAAAGAGCATCTAAAAAATAATTGATTTTTGAATTTTAATCAAAATCGTTAGAGCGAATTTTGAGAAAATCGAAAAAAACTGAAAAAGTACATCAGTAAAGTACTAGTACTCTTTGGCCGATTTTGATTAAAAGCTTATTTTTCCGGTCCCGGGGGGTGTTTAACTTATATATAAAATTTCAGCCTCATAGCTCAATTCCTTCATGCTTAAAAGTGAACACAGACACACACACACACCCACCCACCCCACACACCCACCCACAGACAGACCATGTCGCGAAAACCACTTTTTTGGATTCAGGGGACCTCAAAACGTGAAGATCCATCGAAATCTCGACATCGAATTTTTGACATGAAACCAATACTTTCTCTCTATATATATATTACATATATACATAGGTAAGAGAAAGTAAAAGCAGATTCTCGTTTTCGACATAAAAGTGATCTAACATAACGAACGAATGTTATATAAATTAAATTAAATTAAATTTTCCTAAATAAATCGTGTTGCATAATACGTGCAGCATATAATACTAATAATTCCGGCTTGTATTCATCATGGCTATTTTTAAATAAACAGGTTGTTTTTTCTGTTGTTGTTGTTGTATGCATTTGCACTAAGAGAGTGAGCAGAGCTGTGACATCATCATCAAAAAAGCAGGTGGAGGGGGGAGGGGGAGGGGGAAGGACATGGAGAGAGGCTCGTGAATGAAATCATAAATCAGTCAGCGACCTTGCCTTGCCTTGCCTTGCCTTTAGAGCATCCCTAAATGTTACATTTACCCTTTTTTATGGTCAGGAAAAATCTGCTGTGAAGGGTCGCACAGCACACAACCTTCAAAGTTGTGTGCTGTGCTTGTCACACCAGATTTTTTGTGATAGTTTCCTGATATATTAGAATTCAAGAGTAAAATTTATAAACATGATTAAAATATTTATATTTTGTTACTATAGCAACCATTTCTCCTCCAATGAGAATATACATTTTAAAGAGCATCTAAAAAATAATTGATTTTTTGAATTTTAATCAAAATCGTTGGAATGAATTTTGAGAAAATCGAAAAAAAAAACTAAAACAGTACATCAGTAAAGTACTAGTACTCTTTGACCGATTTTGTTTAAAAGCTTCGTGTGACACGAATATAAAATTTCAACCTCGTAGCACACACTGTTTTGCCTCTAAATAGTAACACATTACAGGTCTATTCTCTTAAAACAGGCTTTAAAATTTAAAATAAACAAATGGGTGTTAAAACGTTATGTAAAAAATAATCAGTGTAAAAAAATGCTATTATCTAAACAAAGTTTTAACAGCGACTTTAATATGTTGATTTTATTTCAAAGCTATCAAAATCATAACCTTACTTTTTAGATTAACGACGCCATTTTTGTTTTAAATACCACTGATATATTTCAAATTTAAATAAATTACCTCCATTATGACGTAATAAACACAAAAGACAATAGTTTCCTAATTTGTTTATATAGTATTGTTGACTGTATATTTTGAACTCCATTAACATTAAATGTTGTTTTCTTTTTCTTAATATTTGCTTTATTATTTCCTGCGTATTTTACAATAAATACATAACCTAGACATGGCATTAATTTTTAACACTGTCAACGCTTTGGCTGTTACCTGTTACAGGTCTATTCTCTAAGCAAAAACGTTAACTTTTAACATCTGTAAATAACATTAATTCATTTTAACACTTCCTTGCCTCAAATCGTTATTTTGTAAACAAAAATTTTTAAATAGCGTTAAAAACTAATGTCTTGTCCAGGGGTGCCTTTAATATTTTAACGTCGTGTTTAAAATAAAAATGGCGTCCTTAACTTAAAAAGTAAGGTTATGATTTTGATAGCTTTGAAATAAACATGTTAACGTCGCTGTTAAAACTTCATTTAGATAATAGCATTTTTTAACGCTGATTGTTTTTCCATTACTTTTTAACATCCAATTGTTTATATTAAATTGTAACGTTTGTTTTTAGAGATAGGTAGGAGAATTAAAAATTAATTTCAATTAATTACATGATTTAAATACGTATAGGCCTATATCACTTGTATATTTATGTTCAATTAAATAAGAAAATAAGAAGCCCGCCCCCCCTATTTCGGTTTGTGCAGATAGTAATTTGCGAAATTCCTTGAATATATATTTTAGAATCTAATTAGAATGAATAAATATTGACTTTTGATCCAAAAGCGAAAAAAAAGAACATGTCAAAGTCTCTTTAGAAATAAATAAAAATAGAAATGAAGTCAGCAACAACTTTTTATTTAATATTCATTTGTTAAAGAAAAGTCAAAGAATAATAATGATAAGGAAAAGAGTATTTAAGCAAAAAAAATAAAAAAAAAAAAAGAAATAACTAACTGATAGAGAAACCATTTAATAAATTTGGGCCGTCTGATTGGATTACTAGCTGCATAACCCGCTTAAGGCGAATATCCATTTCCCCTTATTCTAAATTGATAAACCTAAATTCATACCCGGAAAAAAAAAATGAACATTTAGATTGTAATTATATATAGGAAGAGCCTGCCTGCACTGTTGGTGGTGCTCTAGGGCTAATAATATAAAAATCAGGGCAGTAATTTCTGAGATTATGGGTTACAAATATTCAAAAGGACTTAACTTTTTTTTTTTTTTTTTGAGAAAATTGAGAGTCAAATTTAAAAATTTCACAGTTATTGCTATTATTAAATAGAAATGTTTTTGTTGAGTTTAAATAAGAAAAAAAAACCACCTATCTCGGTTTGTGCAGATAGTATTTGCCAAATTTCTTATGTAGAATCTAGTTAGAGTATAATAAGATCCAAGGTTTCGATCACTCTTCATCAGGAGCAAATTCAAATCAAATTCAGAACTGAGTGATTTCAGTTCCTGATGAAGGCCGTAGAATTAATGAACGAATTTTATTAGAAATAAATTTGCATTTCAATTTAATAAATGAAATCCTTTAAGCGTCGATCTCCCTCAGGTCAAGCAAATATTGATGGCCAACGAATAAGAGAAGCAAACGAATTTAAATTTCAAATTGGATATTGTCTTGAGCATGTCGGCCGAAACGTCGAAAATTAAATACCTCACTTGATGAGGCTTCCTGCATATTGAGGAAAAAAAAAAACCCCATCAAAATCCGTTAAGTAGTTTCAGAGTTAACAAATAACAAAGCAAAAATTAAATTTTCTTTTTTTTTTTTCTTTTTTCATTAATTAAAATTAAATCAATTAGCAAATAATAATTGTGAGATTTAATTTTTGCTTTGTTGTTTATTAACTCTGAAACTACTTAACGGATTTTGATGGGGCTTTCTCCAATTTATTAGTTTTTTTCTAATTTATTTGTTTAGTTTACTTCCTTCAACTACTGTTTTTTTGCTTTTTGCTAAACCACCGTATTTTGGGTGGCAAAAAATAATTTTTTTTTTATAAATAGCTTTGATTGCTCTTTAATTAAATTACTCTCTTTGCATTTGCCCTCAGAGAGAGAGAGAGGGAGGGGAGGGGAGGGGAATTTCTAATTACAAATCCAATTAAATTCTCAAGCGAGCCCTAAAATAAATAAATAAACAATATAATGAGACGAAGGGAAAGTTTCTCAACCACAATTCTACCCCTTTGGGTGGGGGGGGGGCAAAACGAATTAGGAAGTGAATACAAAATTAAAAAATAAATATTCTATGTGTTATTAGAGCAGCAAGGTCAAAAAAAAGTGAATATCCAAAAATCATTAAAAGTTGATTTTTTCAAAAAAGTGCAAATAACAAAAATTAATTTATTTTAAACAATTTTCTCTAAGGATATAAATAACAAAATTAAAAAAACTCTCTTCAATTTTGATGAAAAAATCTGGTGTGGTCCCCCACATAACTTCGTCTTAAGTTCTGTGCTTGTCACACCAGATTTTTGTGTCGAGTCTCTAAACGCATATTAATAAAATCATTATTTCCGGTTGTGTGATGTATAATCAAAACATACTCATGTTTATGTTTTAAATTTCATCTACGATTTATATATAGTTTAGATTTTATAATTAAATTAAATAAAAACAAAACACATTTTTTGTTGATTTTGCAACAAGCAGGTGGAATTTGCTTAAATAAACAAAACGCAATCGATACCTAATTATTTTTTTTTTTTGTTCTAAATAAAAACAAACAAAAAAAAAAGAACATTTTAAAATATGAAAATTAATTTTTTTTTTTTTGACTTAAAAGAAAGAAAATTTAATTAAAAAATTTCAATTTGCCCCTCCTCCATTTATCTTGAATGGATCTCTCTTTCCCCTCTTTACTTTTAATTATCTTTTGTATAATAAAATAAAAAAATAATTTCCCCCTCCAGCCTTCTACATTTCTCTTATAAACTTCACAATTAACATAACCTTTCAGAGAATTTGATTCCTGCGAAAATCCGTCAAGTAGTTGAGATTTAATAATCGGTAAATTCGTTTCTAAATTTGTCTTTAAGTTGTATAGAAAGGGTTCATTTGTTTTGTAATCTATGAATCATTTGATGATTCGCGTCCTTGAATAGGAGGGAGGGAGAAGCAAATTAATAATAATTGAAAGCGATCAGGGCTCGGGGCTGGGGGGCTAATTTGAATTAATGATTTCTCTCTGTTCTTTAATTCCCTAAAAGTGAATGATTTTTTTTATAATTATCTCCTTGTTGTGGATATATCCTAAAAGGCGACGTTCTCCCGATTAAAACGATATGTCACACTTGCATCTTTGTTAAATGAAATTGTTAGAGCCGCACTTGGAGCATCTCTAATTTTATTTTATTTTTATTAAATAATAAATGCGACAATTAAATTAATTTATTAATAAATATTTTTTTTTAATTAGTTCAATAATTAAATAAAATATTTTTAGATTTAGTTAAAAATTTCTTCTTAAATTCCGCAATTGTTTAATTAATTAGTATTTATTTAAGAACTCTGAAATTCTGCTTAGAATCCAATATAATTTCCATCGCTAACGTGAAGCGAACTCACGACCCGTATCACAAGCGGCGAGTGCTCTACCCCTGTGCTACGCTCCCAGGAGTTTCAATTGTCATTTATTAATTTCAATTGTTGCATTTTATTCAAATAGAAAAGGTTTAAATGGAAAGCATTCTCCAATTATTCCTTTAATTAAGCTCATTGTTGTTTTATAATTGTTTAAAAAAACAATAATTAATATATAAAATATAATTAATAATAATAGAATAATTAAAGTAATTTTGATATATATATATAAATATATATTCTCTACATCTTTTTGAAAAAATAGAAAATGATGATTAGGTAGTTTATTTAATTGTTTTGTAAATAATTTCCAGTCGACGGATTGTTATGAAATTTGATCCGAGGATTAAAGATTAAGCTCTTAATTGTTAAGATTAAGTTTCAGTTGATTTGGTCCACGGGATGCTGAGGAAATTATAATTTTTATGTGTCAATATTATTGCACTCTCCTGGATCTGATACACTTTAAATCAAAATATAATTTTACAGGCTTCTAGAACTATGAAATTTCATCCTTTTCTGGTGAGTGGTTACAGAGATAGAATACTCACTTTGACTGCGTTTTTTCTTCAATTTGCTATTACTCTTGCCCATCTTCTCTGTTGTTGTTGTTGTTGTTTATAAAGACACAGACACACACACTCACTCACTTGCACACAGACACAACGTTGTTGTTGTTGTTGTTTTAAAACAAATTAAATGTCCACATTGTTGTTGTTGTTGTTGTTGTTAGCACTTGTATGTGACACGAAAGACGGAACAGGTTGTGAGTTGTTACGTTTTGCACGGTGCGCCAGTGACTGGCTTGACTGGATGGCCTGCGAGCTGCGAGCCCACCAGAGAGAGCGAGAGAGAGAGAGAGAGAGAGAGATGCCGATAGCAGCGCGCCAAACGGATTGGGCTTTAAACACCACGTGCTTAACACGTGCGTTATCCCCCCCCCCCCGGTGTTATGTCTATCATCTATCAGAGATATTTTCTGTAACCACTGATCAGAAAAGGATGAAATTTGAAGGGAAATTATTTTATAAATACACAAAAAAAAAAGAAAAAAATTAAATTAAGTAGGCTATAAGATGATAAATGATGTCAACAGGAAATTTTATTTCTTTAAATTATATAAAAGTTGATAAATTGGGATTCCCAAATGATGGGAAGAAAAAAATATAAGAGATGTAGAATATATATATTCAGGGTTAGATAGATGAGATCTTTTTCTACGTCTTCTAGATT
Source organism: Euborellia annulipes (assembly GCA_023213315.1). Taxonomy (NCBI): domain Eukaryota; kingdom Metazoa; phylum Arthropoda; class Insecta; order Dermaptera; family Anisolabididae; genus Euborellia; species Euborellia annulipes. The sequence goes on along the minus strand of JAKCPI010011938.1, from coordinate 8,487 downwards.
CGTTGATAATCAATTAAAAATTAAAATAATTAAATGCTCAAACTATAATAATTCTATTAAATATTATTTAAATTTAATTTTAATTAATTAGGTTTTCAATTTGAATAAAAAAAAAGAGATTAAGTTATAAAAATGGTTGATTTATATATTTCTACATCTCTTAGATTATATGGCAAAGAACGTGAAATTAGAAACATTATTTCGTAGTCTCGTTTTAATCAGAATCAGGGGGTGAGAATTTGAATTTTAAAGTAAGAAAGAGGTTATGATTGGATAAATATATACAATCTACATCTTCTGGTTTCTTTTTCTAATCAATTAAAAATTAATTCAATTAAATCTTCTTGTTGAGGTTTAAAGGTGAGGAGGCTATATATCTATATATACAAATTCCTTTGGTTATTCTATTATTGCATTTTATTATTAATAATTATCTTGAATCTTTTATAGGATTTAAGCATTTAATCTCCCCCCCCCTCGTCCATGAGGCCGATGAATTTGGATACCGAATCCTATAAATAAATGTGCCTGGATAATTTGATTTGTGATTAAAATATTTCTGTATCGTTTAAAAGTGTATATGGCCTAAGATGCCGAAATGACCGAAAAAATAAGCAACAAACAATGGGCCTAATTAAGATAATAATTGGAGGATGCATTCCATTTAAATCTTTTCTAATTGAATAAAATGCAACAATGGAAATTTATAAATAAATAAATTGAATTTTTATTTAAATTAATTAAATTAAAAACCAAGGGATGCTATTTAATGAGAAATAATAAGAAGAAATGTTTAATTAGATCAAAAAAAAAAAATTCAATTTAATTATTGGTTTATTTAAATCTCTCATTTATTATTTTAGTAAAATTAGAGAGGCTCCAAGTGCAGCTCTAGCAATTTCTTTTAACAAAGATGCAAGTGTGACGTATCGTTTTACTCGGGAGAATGTCTACTTTTAGAATATTAAAAAAAAAAAGTATTGCAGTCCCTCTAATAATCAATTAAAGAACGTAATGAAGCTCAAAATATATTTAGTTTAATTTATATGCCGTTTCATTAAATTTTAATTCATATCAAGACTTAATGTTCCTCGTTTTTATTTTTAAATTATGTTTGTAGTGCTATCCATTAATTTGGGAGTCCACTCCTGTTGGGTAGCCTATCTATTTTGGAAAATAAATAAATAAATAAATAAATAAAGCTCTTTCAGTTCAAATTATTATTAATTTTTAAAAAGGGTTTTAAAAATTAGTGATTGCAAAAAAAAAAGAGGAAAAATATTTGAATATTCACCATAAGATGTTGAAATCGATGAGATGACCTCATGGAGGCTCTTCCTGAAACAATTCAAACAAATGTTAATCAACAAGCTCATTATTTATTTTTAGTGAGAGATTACTAGCTGCGCGGCCCAACTTTAAGGCGTCAAATTATTTCGAAGTGAGTCCTTTCTTTGGTTCGTATTTAATTCTAATAATTTTTTTAATTCAAAACACACTAGCAGGTCTATTCTCTAAAAATAGGCGTTAAAATTTAACATCATGGCTTTAAAAAAGGAAAGTAATAACGCCAGCTTTAAAAAATTGATATTCTCTAAACGAAGTTTTAACAGCGACGTTATTTTTTTTGCTTTTATCTCAAAGCTGTCAAAATCATAACCTTACTTTAGGTTAAAGACGCCATTTTGATGCGTTAAAATATTAAACGCTCCCCCTAGACAGAATATAGCAATTTGAGGCAAGGAGGTGTTTAAAATAAATTAACACTTATTTCAGATGTTAAAATCTAACATTTTTGCTTAGAGAATAGACCTGTAGATGAGAATTGCAAAAGCATCCTCATAAAATTCTTTATAAAATAAAGAAAATCCGATGAAAATCCGTCTACTAGTTCCAGAGTTAAGGAGTTATAAAGTAAAAATTAAAGCTAAATCTCCCAATTATTATTCTATAACTAATTATATTTAAATTAAATTTAAATTAATTTTTTTTAATTTAAAAACTCCATTGTATTAATTTAAATTTAATTCTTTTTGCGAGATTTAATAATTATTTTAAATTATAATTAAAACATTTTATTCTATATCACATGTGAGAAATAAAAATAAATATTTAGAAGAGAATTAATTAAATAGTCCTGCTCCAAGGGCAAATTTTGTAAATTGTTTTTTTGAATAAATTTCCAATCACTTCCAATAGCATGTGTGACGTGTCGTTTTACTCGGGAGGAAGTCTACTTTTAGAATATATTACAAAAACACGGTATCAATTATAATGAATTTGTTTGTTTGTCTGATCTCTCAGAATATAGTGTACCGATTTGTAAAATTCTTTCAATCGCGGATAATTGAGTATAATAAATATCTAATTTTAATTTTAATCTAATCGGTTTAGAGGTTTTTTTTTTTATTTTTTACTCATTGAAGCCCTGAAGGTTAGTGAAAATAAACAACAAATTGATGTCGGAAATTTCTTTTTAATAAAAAACAAAAAAAAAACAAAGCGTTTTTATATCTTGGTCTTTGGATCAATAAAAGAGAAAAGGCCCTGAGGGAAGACTTGACTCCCTTTTTTTTTTTTTTTTAGGGAGAGGGAGGCAACGTTTGCAGAAAAGTGAGAGAGGGAGTTTATTTTTTATTTTTAAAGGGAACCTGCCCTCTCGCGTTCCTTTTAAATTAAGCTATTTTACAATTGTGCAATTTTTTTTTAATTAACTCCAACAACAACAACAACAAAAGAAGATAAAAAAAGAGAGTGAGAAATCACCCCTGGGCAATTACGTAGCTCCCTTTATTCGAGATTATTAACAGAGATGAAAGAATTAAAATTTAATTTATAGGATGATAATTGTGAGATTTATTTGGATGTGTGCTTGGTCGTTAGGGCTGCCACCTTTCGAAAAATACATTCATGATTAAAGATAAGGAAAAAAGTACAGAGCGTCAAAATAAAGTATCATTTATTTTAGTTAAGCCGAAAGAAGTTACAATAATTTATTATAAATGAACGCTTTCAAAGAGAAATTTAAATATATATCGCAACATGACCGCCTTCTGCGGCCTTGTTGAGTTTTTTTATTTAAATTTTTTTTTATATAAAATTTTATTAAAATTGTTAATTAAAAAAAAATATATTTAAAAAAAAAAACTATTTTAAATTTCAATTTCCGGGAGATCCGGATTTAAATAGAAATTTTTATCATAATTTGTACGATTAGCCTAGGATATGGGTTGAGTGGCCGAACTTTTGGCTTGAGAACCGAGTGCGCACCGTCGTACGGCATTCTTTATTACACTCTCGAAGTGGCCACATCAACAGTCGGACCCGCTTCCTGAGCAACCAGAGGCAACACTCTCATCAGCGGTGCTTGGCATTGGCACCGACCAGGAAACAACGAGGCTCTCTCAGGGTCCCAGCCAAAAAAATAACTGGCCGACCCCGAAGTATCAGCGGTCCTGGCTGCGCCAAAGGGCGGGAGTTCCACGTGACACCGGGGGTACTGCAACTCCAGTTGGCACCGAGACGGTCCGGTCCGTGGGTGATTGCAGCAGGACAAATTTGCCGCACTGTCAGAACCACATCACCGGCATCACAAGGCGCTCGGCTCAAGGGCTAAGGCCCTCAACCCAATCCTACTAAGGTTTTTTTTTTGTTAATAAATTTTTTTAAAATAACCTCTCTCTTATTAATAAAAAAAAAAAAACCCTAGCTTCACTGGGAAATTTTTACCACAATTAAATAAAAATTTTCCCAGGGAGGCTTTTCTCTATTAAAATTTGATATAAATAAAGAAAATAAATGTTTAACAAAAAAGTGGTTTCAAACCGAAACCCTTAAAAAAAATTCTTAATTTACATCAAAACTAAAAAAAAAAAAAAAAATCAAAACTCCAAAAAAAAAACTAATCAAAACGTCAAAAAAAATATAAAAAAAAATTTTCTAAAAACAAAAAAATTAATTAAAAAAAAAAACAATATCAAAACTTATACAAAAAAAAAAAACGTCAAAAAAAATATTAAACCGAAACGTTAAAAAAAATTTAAAATCAAACTTCAAGAAAGAAGACCCAGCAGAAGCAGAACTCTCCCTGAGTCAACACACCCCCCGTGCCAGACCATACGCCCTGGATACGCTTCGATATATATATACGCTCTACATCCCTTAGTTTTTGTGCTAATCTATTTTAAGCGTCCGAGAGAATTCTTTTTCTCAACTCCTTTATAAATAAATTTGTATTATCGTTAGCAGTACGTAAATAAAGAGAATGAAATTAAATGAATGACGTGCGTTTGTCCTTTTAGAGAGGATGCTTCTTTTTGTTTTTTTTTATTTTCTCTGCCTTCGTTTAAGTTCTTGGAACGCCTGAATTTTATTTAACCGAGAAAGAAGAAAAGCAATTTGTGTTGCCTATTCTTCAGGCGATTAAATGGAATTAAATTAAATTCCCTCTCTCTGTGTCTGTTCATTTAGACAGCCATTTTATTAAAGTGTGAATTTTATTAACAAAGAAATCATAAAAAAACCTCAAATTGTTAACTAAATTAAATTTAACAATAAAAAAAAAAAAATGTAATAAATAAATAAAAGTCAAACTTAAAAAAAAAAATTTTTTAATAATAAAAATAATAATGATAATTAGAGCCCGGATTCCTATGCAATTGCATATTCTATTTGCTAATAGGTACGTCACTGAAAACCAATTTTCGATCACAAGTTCTAATTTTCATAGACAATAATAAAAAAAAATATTTTATATAAATAATAAATTGAAATAAATAAAAAAATACTTTGTGTATTAATTTCAGTTTCGTGGATTATCGAAAGCTTTGGAAAGTTTACCCGATGTGACGATTTGGATATCTTCTGAGATCTGAATGCCATCGACTTTAAAACAATTGATAAAGAAGAAGGAAAGGACTGAATGTCACTGTTCTCTCCAATCGTTCTTCGGCTTACATCACGACAACTGCTTCGAGCTTCGATCGACAAGCATCGTTTCTCATCCGTGGACTGCATTGGTGTTTCTTCAGCTGCAACAAAAGGCAACAATACTTCAACAATAGCGTGGCGCAAATAGATAGTTAGGTTAACTAAGGCTAGACAAAAAAATAGGATGTCTAATCTAATTTTCTTTGCATGTATCTTTTTTCTAGCTGCCCCTTTTTTAATATTCTGGAATTTTATTTATTAATATTAAATACATATAATTTACATATTAATAAATAAATTCATCCCCAATTGTTTAGTTTTTAGGATATAAGAAATATGTGTATTAGTTTAATTTACTTACTGGGTTACCCTTCTCTTTCCTTATATCTATCTATTCTTTATTCTTTATTTTTAAGACATACACACATATTTTTTATTGTAGGATTTTTTTTTTTTTAATTTAGCTAGATATACTGGGAGAAGGTGAAAGCGGGAGGGGGGGGGGGGGCGGGATTAAATATGCGCACACGCATTAATTTTTAAGGTTTTTTTTTTTTTTACTCTTCTGAAATCATGTTCAATGGCATTTTGTTTTTTCTGAGTGGGCATAGGAATCGTTACAAATCCTCTTTCGTCGTTCCCACTTTTAGGTAGGGCAAAAATGTGCACCGAGGAGCACAATTGAGGCAGGGAATTTCCCACAAAGGAAAGCATATGCTATTTAACTGAATTCGGACGAGAGGGAGAATTCACTATCGTATGTATGAATGATTGTTTGACGAAAGACCGACCTATTTTTGGTCTTTCTTTGAAGCCAGTGGTAATCTGTGCTCTTTTCTTGACTAGACTGTCTCAATAGAGTTTGAGTTAATGGCTATTATTCTAGGGACATCGGTTTAGGATTGTTTAGATGATAGGGTTCTTTTTTTTCAGCATGGATAACAGCCAACGCCATTCGCTGATTGAACTAAACAGTCTACCGGTGGAGAGTATTGTATTGTCACGGCTTCCATCCTAACTTCTCTCTGCAGACCAAATTATTTCCAATTGTTTTAGTTCACTAATTCATGATAGGGAGGTGATTGGATTTAATTGGTCTGTAAAAGTTTTTCGATAAAAACCTATCAAAATTGATGTGAATGTATATTTTCTTTTTCAAATTTCCTCTTTTTCTACTTCTACCTTTCCTGGGCTGGGCTGGGCGCGCTTCATCGTTTCGCTTTCGTTTTATGTAAAATCAAGGTTACAATACCTTACCGGGAGTGTCGTGTTCGCGATCGTTTTTTTCAAGAAAGAAGAGATTCTCCACTCAAGAGATAGATATTAGTTAGCTGGACACCTGATCCAGAGTAGAGGGTAACAAGGGCCTTAGTAGTTAGAGAATCTTCCCAAGACAGGCCTAAAGAAGTAGTCTACAGGGTAAGTTAATTAATATTTACAATTATACAGTATCAGCATATACTGTACAATCTAGTCTAAAATAATTTTTAATATTCTAATAAAGTTTTTTATTTCTTTTTTTTTTTTTAGATCAACGGATTGGGTTTGGGTGGAAAGTGGGGACTGAATGAACAACTTTTCAGGCCCTTTTGGATCATCGAGGATTATTGTAATAATTTATTCAACAAACTATACTCTAGTTAAAACATAAAATAAAATATTTCTAATCAATGATCAATTTTATATCTTTTATTAGGTGGCATCATTTCACCAACCATTTGATGGATACTAATTGAAAATAACAATCTCTCTCTACAAATTTTCGAGAAACGTACTGTACACTATAAATGTAATCAAGATTTTTAAAATTTTTTAAGATTCTACTCTTTTGAATTTATTTATAATCACATTTAATACTTTCAGGCCAACATCAACGCATTTCCATTCAAAGCTTCATAAATAAGAATTGAAGAAATAAAAAAAAAAAAATATATATATATATATTTATACGAAAAAAAGGACAGAATTCTATTTACATCAATGTAAGTTAATATTAATACAATTTCAAAATATTTTTATATCCATTTATAATAAGATTAAATGAGAATTTCTAGATAATAATATCTCCAATGGAAAAATATCCAGAGTCTACTCACTAAGAATCAAGTATTTACAAAGAAGAAAATCTGACTGAATGACGAATTTAAATAAACCGACAATTATGTATGTACTGTAATATTTATTAATCTTTATATAATTTTTTCTACAAATTCATTAATAAGAATCTATTTTTTTTTTTAGATTAAATAAATAATCTATGGGCGGATTGGCGGGCTAGAAGGGGAGTTGTGGAGGCCCGGAAAAAAAAAAAAAATAAAAAATTATATATATATGACAAAGGAAAAAAAAAAAAAAAGAAACACTACTCAGGGGCTCACATCTGGTGAGTACGTGGATGGCGACCACGAGTTACCCGAGCTAGGGCTGGTATTTCTTCAATTTCCTGGTATACCAGTCTTTCTTCTACCTCTATTCCGATCCCAACATCAAGAGTCAAGCCAGAAGAAACGAAAACATCAAGAGTCAAAAGAAAACTTAACGAAGACATAGAGAAAAAAGACTAATTACGTTGTTTTTCTTTAAATTCTTCTAACACCGAATCTAAATGAGCTAAAATTTTAATTTTAATAAAAGATATAAGAAGATAAGAAAGAAAAAGAAAACATATCTACGAGGTATGGTATTGATGTTAATTGAATTTGCAATTATTTTTACATTCATTTATTATAATATTGGTTATTTTGCAGATATCTTACCCATCTGACACTCCCACAATTGGACGGAACATTCATCTCTTTTTCGGATTCACTATCTACTCGGCTGATTACGCTACCCCCTGACATTTCGCCTGCAAGATCAACGTTTCTTCCTTGACTTGGGTGTATAAGGTCATAGGTCTACTAGGCGCTTTATTTTCTGCCTTCATCTAAATTGAAAACAAATACAGATGAAGGTAAATACTTAAACTTATATTCAGTCTATATAGATCGAAATATACAATATATACATCTAACTATGAGTCCAGAAAAGTTAGACTCGAAAAATAGTCTGTCTGATTGTGTGTGTGTGTGTCTTGGAACAATTTGTATTGGTTCAAATAAAAACAATTGTTTTTTTTAGTTCTTTAACCCCTTGGCTAATCCCCTCCTCTTTTAATTTAAATATATATATATATATATATATATATAAAAAAATAAGCTTATAGAGTATTTTTTTATTCAATAAAAACTATGTTCTAATTACTTGATTATTAATTCATTTTTTTATATAATATTTTATATTATTTATCTAAAATCCAATCCAGTAAAGCCTTTATTGTTTAGTTTTTTTTTTTTTTAACTAAATTCAATTTAAATTGTCCAAATGTCTTCTACTGTATAATATTAAATATATAAATACAATCACTTCTCTAATATGAAGAGTGAATTCAATTCAGATTTATAAAGAAATTGGATTTTAGGTAAATAATATAGAATTTCAAATAAAGAAAAGACTTAATTATTTATTTAAATATAATTAAGTTTTCATTGTGTAAAAAAAAATACCATATATATATAT
>JAKCPI010011937.1:0-14049 GCA_023213315.1 Euborellia annulipes | reverse complement strand
ATTAAATTATTTTGACATAAATAAATGTGTCTGGACCCCCACAAATGTGTCGTATTAAACAATATGTATCATTTAGGGCCAATATGGCCAAAGATGCAGAAAAAGTCTAATAAAAAAAAGAAATTATTTTGTTATTAATTAATTTAAAATACGAAATCGGCGACCTCGAGAACCCGATAATGCCAATTTTGATTGAAATCGAATTATTTTTTTTTAGTTCCCCATATTGGTTCCGCCATATTTTTTTTTCTGAAAAAATAATATAAAATTCAAAATCAGCGACCTCAAAAACCCTTGTGTACTGAATTTCAGAGAGATTAAATAACGTTTTCGACTTTTGACCACGTTTTCGGGATTTGGAACCACTGTGCGCCTGTTTGATTTTGTTTTGAATTTTTTTTCAAATTTAACGAAAATTTTCTTTTTCTTCGTTGATTATTTCGAAAACTATTCAGTTTTCAAAAAAATGTCAAAGAATAAAAACTTTTTAAAATAGAGTAATTTATCATAACAAAAATTGAAAATTTTATAATTTTTGAAAAAAACTTATTAGGTAAAGTACTACTTCCAGGTGAAGTATTTACTCCAAAAGTTGATATAAATCTACAATTTTAAGGTAAGGAATATATACCAAATTTCATCGATCTGGCTGCTTGCCTTTTTAAGCTATCGTGTTCACACATACACACCAGCGGCGTAACCAGCCTTTGAGGGCGGGGGGGGGCGAAGCTCAACTAGGGCGGAGATTTTCCAGGGGGGCTCCGCCCCTGGACCCCCATGCTCGCCTTCGGCGAGCAATTGCCCGCCTTCGGCGGGCAAATTTCTTGCATCCAGTAATTTTCTCAGCTAATTTGTTTATATTTACATGTTTTTTAATGACCCCTGTATGATTTTGTTTTGATTTTTCTTTGCTTTTACGAAAAATGTCGTTTTCTTCTGTGATTATTTCAAAAACAATTCAGTTTTCGGGAAAATATCAAAGAATAAAAACTTTTTAAAATAGAGTATTTTATTTCGACGGGCATGCAAATGCAATTTTATTTAAAAATTGCTAGACATTCGTTCATTCATTCACTAAATCTCGGGCGGGAATGGGCGGATTTGAAAAAATTCCGGGCGGGCTCGGTCGGGCCTGAAGAATGGTAAAAGCCCTTTCATTTTGAGAAAATCGAAAAAAACTGAAAAACTACATCAGTAAAATACTAGTACTTTTTGGCCGATTTTGATTAAAAGCTTATTTTCACGGTCCCGGGGGGTGTTTAACTTAAATATAACATTTCAGTCTCATAGCTCAATTCCTTCATGCTTAAAAAAATTTTGAATTCCAAAAAATTAAATATTAAGGCTTATACGAATCCTGAGTAAATCTCCACAGCCTTAAAACATCAAATTAAGGCTTATATATTGCAAAATAAAAAAAAATTTTAATTATAAAGCCTCTATATACGTTATTTATTATTTTTGGAATTAAATTCATTTAAAATAGTAGAATTCAAGTTGTAATATAATTTTAAAAGAAAACAATCAATTTTTTAAGACAATCGATGAAAAGAATATGATAAAATCACATTCGCTGAGCTATATCTTAGAGGCCGTAGGGCGCCTATGCCGGTTCCGGGGGGCGCCAAAGGCTCGATGCGCCTGGGGCGGGGGGGGGGGGGGGGCTCGAGCCCCCTCGCCCCCCTGGTTACGCCACTGATACACACAAAAAACACACATCGAGATATAATTCCAAAAGAATAAACGAGAAAGTCTCGGGGAAGTCATTCATTCCCCTTTTATGTTTTTAAATAAAAAAGCTATTTAATCCTTTCCTAAATATCCCTTACAACTAGAGCATTTTGCTTTGCTCTCCAATCTTAAAATTCTAATAAAAAATCATTCTCATGGTTAAAATTTCAATTTCAATTTTTCCCCCGGGCCCTTTAAGCTCAAATCTTGAAATTATATGAACGATAAATGATAACGCTGGAAGTATTTTTTTAATATGAACTGGAAAACGTGGCCAAATTGGGAAATTTTACTCCGAGTCGCACTTTAGATGATTAAATATTAAATTTAAATTATTTTTAAAAGACTTAAAAAGGTCATAAACCCTTAAAATCATCCTTTGTTGAATAAATAGCTGAGGAGGATGCAATATCTTTAAACAGTTAAATTCTGTAAAACAGAAAATGGAGTAATTGAGATTTCTTTTGATAACTCCGACATTATTTCATTTTATTTAAATAATTTTCGAGATCTATTCATTTAAATAAGATATTAATATTCAATACCTCAATTCGGATTTGCCTAAACATCTCACACATTTAATTAATATAATTTTATATAATCGAAATAATTATGAAATTAAAGATATGAACAGATTTATGCTGAGGAACTTTGACAGATGGTACAATTTAATCAATCTCTCTTTAGAATTAGAATTCAAGGCGCATGTCATTCTCCTCTCATCCTAATTAGCCCACGGGATATTATTTAAACCCCTAGCCCAAGAGAGGGATACTCTACCACTGTGCTATGCCCCAAGAACGAGAATGAATTTAAACATTCAGATGCTTTAAACATAAATAAAATTGAGGAAGATAGCGTTATTAAAAATATATCTTTTTTTATTAGTTCTTTAATGAATTCTTTAGGATTATTTTTATCAATAAAGGATTCTATATAATAAATTTCTAGTTTAATTGGAATGTAAAATCAATTTAGTCCCTTCAAAGGGAATGTTTAGTTTAAGAAAATTTTTAAGATTCTCAAACTTCAAAGGCGATGGGCTACGTGTTCGCGTTTTGCAAATGAGTTCAATTTTTTAATGCAATGGAAAAGATCTCCCTTTATAATATAAATAACATTTATTTATATTACTTTTCATTCTTGATCTCATTTTATTTGCAAATAGAATATTTAAATTTTTTAAAATTTAAGCTGACCATTAGGCCGAGGGCATTTAATAAAAATAAAAAAGTCCATTTGCATATGAAATAGTATTTTTAAAATTATTTTCTTCCACTCACATGCATGTATTTATTATTTTCGGATGACCCTCGTCGACTTGGCCGCTGATTGACATACAGAGATCCTGGAACAAAGAAATTTATTTAATTAGTATATTGTAATTTGTATTAATCCATTAAAAGCTACATATTTCAATAGTTAATAAAGTTTATTTTTTATATGATTGTCTTACTCAGGTCAGATATTCCTTCTCTTATTAATAAAATTATTTACATTATTAAGATTTGAGAAATAAGTAAAATTCAAACTTTAGAAAATAAAGAGATAGAAATATAATCTTAATTATTTCAATTTGCAAAGCAAGTTATTTGTGAATATTTAAAAAGGATTTGGTGGTGAATATACTGTACAGTTGGGGGCCCTCGGGGCTTGGTGTAGGGGTTACAAAAATAAAAAATCTGGTGTGACTGGCGCACAGCACACAACTTTCTCTTACCTTCGGTAATCGAAAGTTGTGTACTGTGCTTGTCACACCAGATTTTTTGTGTCGACATATATTTAATTCCCGACAGTACGGAACATTTGAATTCAGATGTAAAATTTATAAGTATGGAAAAATATTTATATTTTGTTACCATGGCAACCATTTCTCCTATCTTTTCTATGGAGTACAAGAGTAAAGTGGTCTTCAGAAGATTTCAATTGCAAAATGAGAATATACATTTTAAAGAGAATCTAAAAATTAATTGATTTTTGAATTAAAAAAAAATCGTTGGAGCAAATTTTGAGAAAATCGAAAAAAACTGAAAAAGTACATCAGTAAAGTACTAGTACTCTTTGGCCGATTTTGATTAAAAGCTTATTTTTCCGGTCCCGGGGATGTTTAACTTAAATATAAAATTTCAGCCTCATAGCTCAATTCCTTCATGCTTAAAATTGAACACACACACACACACACACCCACCCACCCACCCACCCACACACAGACAGACCATGTCGCGAAAACCACTTTTTTGGATTCAGGGGACCTCAAAACGTGAAGATCCATCAAAATCTCGACATCGAATTTTTGACATGAATCCAATACTTTCTCTCTATATATATATTACATATATACATAGGTAAGAGAAAGTAAAAATAATAATATTGATAAACGATTTTTTTACCCTTATTTTTAAGGAAAAATATTAATGATATTAAAGATGTACTCCCTATTACACCCTCTGGTTTCAAGTTTTAAGACAAAGTATAATTTTATAAATATGTTTTAAGAAAGAAAATATAAAACTAAAATGTAAACCCTTTCTTCAAGAGAAATATGCAAATTATAAATACCTTTTAATTGTGGAGTCAGGGGGTGTGTGAGATGTTTTATTCCCACTCAATAGAATCGCACTCGAAGAGAGGCACTTTGCAGAGAGGTGAGTTCAATCGACTGGCCCCTTGGCCCCCCTTGACGCAGATGCATTTGCTCTCTTCTGAAACAAACAAATATTTATTTTTTATTTTTTATCCTCTTATATCATCATAATTTAAGTATTCAATAAAGATTATTTTATTAAATAATTGTTTTATTTTCCCTTAATCCTTTCTTTTCTCATGTTTAAATATAAAAGTATATTAGTGTGTTTATCGAGTATTTAGCTTAGCTTCAAATGGGGAATTAATACAATTTTAAGTAGAATGTTTACCTCTATTCATCCAGATAACGGATTATAAAAAATTAATTTTTTTTTTTAATTAAGTAGCCTACTTGATTTGTTTCTAATTTGAAAGGTTCAATTCGTTTTTGTCCAATTTTCTTAAGGGTTTGTTTCTTTTTGATAATTTTTACTTTCTCTTACCTATGTATATATGTAATATATATATAGAGAGAAAGTATTGGATTCATGTCAAAAATTCGATGTCGAGATTTTGATGGATCTTCACGTTTTGAGGTCCCCTGAATCCAAAAAAGTGGTTTTCGCGACATGGTCTGTCTGTGTGTGGGTGTGTGGGTGGGTGGGTGTGTGTGTGGGTGTGTGTTCAATTTTAAGCATGAAGGAATTGAGCTATGAGGTTGAAATTTTATATTTAAGTTAAACACCCCCCGGGACCGGAAAAATACGCTTTTAATCAAAATCGGCCAAAGATTACTAGTACTTTACTGATGTACTTTTTCAGTTTTTTTCGATTTTCTCAAAATTTGCTCCAACGATTTTTTTTAAAATTCAAAAATCAATTATTTTTTAGATGCTCTTTAAAATGTATATTCTCATTTTGCGATTGAAATCTTCTGAAGACCACTTTACTCTTGTATTTCATAGGGAAGATAGGAGAAATGGTTGCCATGGTAACAAAATATAAATATTTTCCCATACTTATAAATTTTACATCTGAATTCGAATGTACCGTACTGTCGGGAACTAAATATATGTCGACACAAAAAATCTGGTGTGACAAGCACAGTACACAACTTTCGATTACCGAAGGTAAGAGAAAGTAGTGTGCTGTGCGCCAGTCACACCAGATTTTTTTTTTTTTTTTTAACAAATCTTTCTATTTAAAAAGAAAATTGAGTGATTTTTATGAATTTTTATGGAAAAGAATAGATGAGTATATCAAGTAATTTGCTCCCTCTGCTTTCCATCCCTCTTGACATATTTAATTATTAATTGATAAAGGGATGAACAATTGAGAAGTTTATTAGAAAAATTAAGATATTTTGAAATTGTCTGTTTTTTAAATTTAATGATAAAGAATTTTATAAAATTTATTTGAATCAATGGTTATTTGAAGCCACCACCAATTAAAAAAAAAAAAACACCCCTATTCCGTTCGAAGAGAAAATTTTTTTATTAGATTAGACAAAAAGTAACATACAAAGAAATCAAGTTCCTAGCTAGTGAAAAAAAATTATTTTTTATATACTGTAATAAATAAAAAAAAAAAAATTAATAGATCTATATTATCTGAATGAATTGAAGTTAAAATTCTAATTTCAATTAAAATATTTCAAAAAGGAGACGACAAACAAACAAACCCTGAGCACGGAAAATGAATAATCACAAAAAATAGAAAAGATTCTAACAGGAACGAATCCTCGTTATTTCGATCGATCATAGCGTAAAAACAAATAAAAAAAAAAATCGTCCGAATTGATGAAACTTATAATTAGAGGGGGCGAGGGGAGAAACTGTTTAAGAAAAGAATCCATTCAGATAGTGAAAAAAAAATTCCACCTCAAAAAATAAAGTTTAAGAATTCTATTTTCAATTATTTAATAATAATTTCTTATTAAATATTATATAGAGATTATAGGAGAGCTAAATTCTCTGTTAGGTGGGTGGAGGGCAGTGGCGTAGTGAGCTTAACTCGCGCCCGGGGGCACAATACCTTATTAGCGCCCCCCCCCATTCGAAAACCATATAATATTATATGTAAAATATACACAATTATTATGGGGGCGGTATAACTCGCCGAAAAAAAACTAGCCCAAAGCAAGATCTCGCCGAAAATTTTCTCGCCAAAAAAATCTCGCCGAAAAACCGAAAAGTTCCAAAATAAAATATTTTTTGTGTCGACATACGTATATATAGTTTCCGTCGATATATTATTAGAAGATGTAATGAAATTTATAAGTATGAGAAAATATCTATTTATATTTTGATACCCTGGCTTCTATCTTTCCTATGAATTACAAGAGTAAAGTGGTCTTCATAAGATTTCAAAAGCAAAACGAGAATATACATTTTAAAGAACATCTAAAAAATAATTGATTTTTGAATTTTAATCAAAATTGTTGAAGCGAATTTTGAGAAAATCGAAAAAAAAACTGAAAAATTAACATCAGTAAAGTATTAGTAGTTTTTGGCCGATTTTGTTTAAAAAGCTTATTTTCACGCCCTAGAGGGGTGCCTAACTTAAATATAAAATTTCAACTTCCTAGCTCAATTCCTTCATACTAAAAATTGAACCCATACACACACACACACAGAATATTTTTTGATGCATATTTCCAACTTTTTTAATTGCATAATTTGAGGTTTTGTACTATTTTTTTTTTTATAAAAAAAAATTCACACTTTTTTCTCACTCACACTCACACACCCATTCACACTGTCTTTTCGGCATCTCAGGCCATATAAGACTTTTACGAAATCCGTTATTAATGAATATATCAATTGGGGGTCCAGGCATTCTTATTTAAGCCATGTGGTATCCAAATCCAACCCCTGACCCTTGATTTATAAGGCCAGCACTCTAGCCACTAGGCCAAGCCCGAGGGCCCGAGCCCTGCTTATAAATTTCATTACATCTTCTAATAATATATCGACGGAAACTATACCTATATACGTATGTCGACACAAAAAATATTTTATTTTGGAACTTTTCGGTTTTTCGGCGAGATTTTTTTGGCGAGAAAATTTTCGGCGAGATCTTGCTTTGGGCTAGTTTTTTTTCGGCGAGTTATACCGCCCCCATAATAATTGTGTATATTTTACATATAATATTATATGGTTTTCGAATGGGGGGGGCGCTAATAAGGTATTGTGCCCCGGGCGCGAGTTAAGCTCACTACGCCACTGCCTGGACCCCCAATTGATATATTCATTAATAACGGATTTCGTAAAAGTCTTATATGGCCTGAGATGCCGAAAAGACAGTGTGAATGTGTGTGTGAGTGTGAGTGAGAAAAAAGTGTGAATGTTTTTTTTATAAAAAAAAATAGTACAAAACCTCAAATTATGCATTTAAAAAGTTGGAAATATGCATCAAAAATATTCTGTGTGTGTGTGTATGGGTTCAATTTTTAGTATGAAGGAATTGAGCTAGGAAGTTGAAATTTTATATTTAAGTTAGGCACCCCCTAGGGCGTGAAAATAAGCTTTTAAACAAAATCGGCCAAAAAATACTAGTACTTTACTGATGTTAATTTTTCAGTTTTTTTTTTCGATTTTCTCAAAATTCGCTTCAACAATTTTGATTAAAATTCAAAAATCAATTATTTTTTAGATGTTCTTTAAAATGTAAATATTCTCGTTTTGCTTTTGAAATCTTATGAAGACCACTTTACCTCTTGTAATTCATAGGAAAGATAGAAGCCAGGGTATCAAAATATAAATAGATATTTTCTCATACTTATAAATTTCATTACATCTTCTAATAATATATCGACGGAAACTATATATAACGTATGTCGACACAAAAAATAATATTTTATTTTTGGAACTTTTCGGTTTTTCGGCGAGATTTTTTTAGCGAGAAAATTTTCGGCGAGATCTTGCTTTTGGGCTGAGGTTTTTTTCGGCGAGTTATACCGCCCCCATAATAATTTGTGTTGTATATTTTTTACATATAATATTATATGGTTTTCGAATGGGGGGGCGCTAATAAGGTATTGTGCCCCGGGCGCGAAGTTAAGCTCACTACGTCACTGCCCTCCACCCACCTAACAGAGAATTTAGCTCTCCTATAATCTCTATATAATATTTAATAAGAATTATTATTAAATAATTGAAAATAGAATTCTTAAACTTTATTTTTTGAGGTGGAATTTTTTTTTCACTATCTGAATGGATTCTTTTCTTAAACAGTTTCTCCCCTCGCCCCCTCTAATTATAAGTTTCATCAATTCGGACGATTTTTTTTTTTATTTGTTTTTACGCTATGATCGATCGAAATAACGAGGATTCGTTCCTGTTAGAATCTTTTTCTATTTTTTGTGATTATTCATTTTCCGTGCTCAGGGTTTGTTTGTTTGTCGTCTCCTTTTGAAATATTTTAATTGAAATTAGAATTTTAACTTCAATTCATTCAGATAATATAGATCTATTAATTTTTTTTTTTTTTATTTATTACAGTATATAAAAAATAATTTTTTTTTCACTAGCTAGGAACTTGATTTCTTTGTATGTTACTTTTTGTCTAATCTAATAAAAAAAAATTTCTCTTCGAACGGAATAGGGGTGTTTTTTTTTTTTTTTTAATTGGTGGTGGCTTCAAATAACCATTGATTCAAATAAATTTTATAAGAATTCTTTATCATTAAATTTAAAAAACAGACAATTTCAAAATATCTTAATTTTTCTAATAAACTTCTCAATTGTTCATCCCTTTATCAATTAATAATTAAATATGTCAAGAGGGATGGAAAGCAGAGGGAGCAAATTACTTGATATACTCATCTATTCTTTTCCATAAAAATTCATAAAAAATCACTCAATTTTCTTTTTAAATAGAAAGATTTGTTAAAAAAAAAAAAAAATCTGGTGTGACTGGCGCACAGCACTTTCACTACTTTCTCTTTACCTTCGGTAATCGAAAGTTGTGTACTGTGCTTGTCACACCAGATTTTTTGTGTCGACATATATTTAGTTCCCGACAAAGTACGGTACATTCGAATTCAGATGTAAAATTTATAAGTATGGGGAAAATATTTATATTTTTGTTACCATAGGCAACCATTTCTCCTATCTTCCCTATGAAATACAAGAGTAAAGTGGTCTTCAGAAGATTTCAATCGCAAAATGAGAATATACATTTTAAAGAGCATCTAAAAAATAATTGATTTTTGAATTTTAAAAAAAAATCGTTGGAGCAAATTTTGAGAAAATCGAAAAAAACTGAAAAAGTACATCAGTAAAGTACTAGTAATCTTTGGCCGATTTTGATTAAAAGCGTATTTTCCGGTCCCGGGGGTGTTTAACTTAAATATAAAAATTTCAACCTCATAGCTCAATTCCTTCATGCTTAAAATTGAACACACCACCCACTACACACACCCACCCACCCACACACCCACACACAGACAGACCATGTCGCGAAAACCACTTTTTTTTGGATTCAGGGGACCTCAAAACGTGAAGATCCATCAAAATCTCGACATCGAATTTTTGACATGAATCCAATACTTTCTCTCTATATATATATTACATATATACATAGGTAAGAGAAAGTAAAAAAATTATCAAAAAGAAACAAGCCATTAAGAAAATTGGACAAAAACGGAATTGAACCTTTCAAATTAGAAACAAATCAAGTAGGCTACTTAATTAAAAAAAAAAATTAATTTTTTATAATCCGTTATCTGGATGAATAGAGGTAAACATTCTACTTAAAATTGTATTAATTCCCCATTTGAAGCTAAGCTAAATACTCGATAAACACACTAATATACTTTTATATTTAAACATGAGAAAAGAAAGGATTAAGGGAAAATAAAACAATTATTTAATAAAATAATCTTTATTGAATACTTAAATTATGATGATATAAGAGGATAAAAAATAAAAAATAAATATTTGTTTGTTTCAGAAGAGAGCAAATGCATCTGCGTCAAGGGGGGCCAAGGGGCCAGACGATTGAACTCACCTCTCTGCACCTCTCTTCGAGGAAATTTGCGATTCCTATTGAGTGGGAATAAAACATCTCACACACCCCCTGACTCCACAATTAAAAAGGTATTTATAATTTGCATATTTCTCTTGAAGAAAGGGTTTACATTTTAGTTTTATATTTTCTTTCTTAAAACATATTTATAAAATTATACTTTGTCTTAAAAACTTGAAACCAGAGGGTGTAATAGGGAGTACATCTTTAATATCATTAATATTTTTTCCTTAAAAATAAGGGTAAAAAAATCGTTTATCAATATATTATTGTATTTTTTACTTTCTCTTACCTATGTATATATGTAATATATATATAGAGAGAGAGTATTGGATTCATGTCAAAAATTCGATGTCGAGATTTTTTGATGGATCTTCACGTTTTGAGGTCCCCTGAATCCAAAAAAGTGGTTTTCGCGACATGGTCTGTCTGTGTGTGGGGTGGGTGGGTGGGTGGGTGTGTGTGTGTGTGTGTGTTCAATTTTAAGCATGAAGGAATTGAGCTATGAGGCTGAAATTTTATATTTAAGTTAAAGCAGCCCCCGGGACCGGAAAAATAAGCTTTTAATCAAAATCGGCCAAAGAGTACTAGTACTTTACTGATGTACTTTTTCACGTTTTTTTCGATTTTCTCAAAAATTTGCTCCAACGATTTTTTTTTTAATTCAAAAATCAATTAATTTTTAGATCTCTCTTTAAAATGTATACTCCCATCTTTGCAATTGAAATCTTCTGAAGACCACTTTTACCCTTTGTACTCCATAGAAAAAAGATAGGAGAAATGGTTGCCATGGTAACAAAATATAAATATTTTTCCATACTTATAAATTTTACATCTGGAATTCAAAAGTTCCGTCACAGTCGGAAAGATATAAATGATATGTCGACACAAAATATCAGGAAAGTGACAAGCACAGTACACAACTTTCGATTACCGAAGGTAAGAGAAAGTTGTGTGCTGTGCGCCAGTCACACCAGATTTTTTATTTTTGTAACCCCTACACCAAGCCCTGAGGGCCCCCAACTGTACAGTATATTCACCACCAAATCCTTTTTAAATATTCACAAATAACTTGCTTTGCAAATTGAAATAATTAAGATTATATTTCTATCTCTTTATTTTCTAAAGTTTGAATTTTACTTATTTCTCAAATCTTAATAATGTAAATAATTTTATTAATAAGAGGAAGGAATATCTGACCTGAGTAAGACAATCATATAAAAAATAAACTTTATTAACTATTGAAATATGTAGCTTTTAATGGATTAATACAAATTACAATATACTAATTAAATAAATTTCTTTGTTCCAGGATCTCTGTATGTCAATCAGCGGCCAAGTCGACGAGGGTCATCCGAAAATAATAAATACATGCATGTGAGTGGAAGAAAATAATTTTAAAAATACTATTTCATATGCAAATGGACTTTTTTTATTTTTATTAAATGCCCTCGGCCTAATGGTCAGCTTAAATTTTAAAAAATTTAAATATTCTATTTGCAAATAAAATGAGATCAAGAATGAAAAGTAATATAAATAAATGTTATTTATATTATAAAGGGAGATCTTTTCCATTGCATTAAAAAATTGAACTCATTTGCAAAACGCGAACACGTAGCCCATCGCCTTTGAAGTTTGAGAATCTTAAAAAATTTTCTTAAACTAAACATTCCCTTTGAAGGGACTAAATTGATTTTACATTCCAATTAAACTAGAAATTTATTATATAGAATCCTATACTGATAAAAATAATCCTAAAGAATTCATTAAAGAACTAATAAAAAAAGATATATTTTTAATAACGCTATCTTCCTCACATTTTATTTATGTTTAAAGCATCTGAATGTTTAAATTCATTCTCACGTTCTTGGGGCATAGCACAGTGGTAGAGTATCCCCCTCTTGGGCTAGGGGTTTAAATAATATCCCGTGGGCTAATTAGGGATGAGAGGAGAATGACATGCGCCTTGAATTCTAATTCTAAAGAGAGATTGATTAAATTGTACCATCTGTCAAAGTTCCTCAGCATAAATCTGTTCATATCTTTAATTTCATAATTATTTCGATTATATAAAATTATATTAATTAAATGTGTGAGATGTTTAGGCAAATCCGAATTGAGGTATTGAATATTAATATCTTATTTAAATGAATAGATCTCGAAAATTATTTAAATAAAATGAAATAATGTCGGAGTTATCAAAAGAAATCTCAATTACTCCATTTTCTGTTTTACAGAATTTAACTGTTTAAAGATATTGCATCCTCCTCAGCTATTTATTCAACAAAGGATGATTTTAAGGGTTTATGACCTTTTTAAGTCTTTTAAAAATAATTTTTAAATTTAATATTTAATCATCTAAAGTGCGACTCGGAGTAAAATTTCCCAATTTGGCCACGTTTTCAGTCCATATTAAAAAAATACTTCCAGCGTTATCATTTATCGTCCATATAATTTCAAGATTTGAGCTTAAAGGGCCCGGGGGAAAAATTGAAATTGAAATTTTAACCATGAGAATGATTTTTTATTAGAATTTTAAGATTGGAGAGCAAAGCAAAATGCTCTAGTTGTAAGGGATATTTAGGAAAGGATTAAATAGCTTCTTTTTTTATTTAAAAACATAAAAGGGGAATGAATAGACTTCCTTGAGACTTTCTCGTTTATTCTTTTGGGAATTATATCTCGATGTGTGTTTTTGTGTGTATCAGTGGCGGTAACCAGGCGGGGGGCTGCCGAGCCCCCCCCCCCCCCCCGCCCCAAGGCCATCGAGCCTTTGGCGCCCCCCGGAACCGGCATAGGGGCGCCCTACGGCCTCTAAGATATAGCTCAGCGAATGTGATTTTATCATATTCTTTTTCATCGATTGTCTTAAAAAAATTGATTGTTTCTCTTTTAAAATTATATTACAACTTGAATTCTACCATTTAAAATGGAATTAATTCCAAAAATAATAAATAACGCATAGGGAGGCTTTATAATTAAAATTTTTTTTTTTATTTTGCAATATATAAGCCTTAATTTGATGTTTTAAGGCTGTGGAGATTTACTCAGGATTCGTATAAGCCTTAATATTTAATTTTTTGGAATTCAAAATTTTTTTAAGCATGAAGGAATTGAGCTTATGAGATCGAAATGTTATATTTAAGTTAAACACCCCCGGGACCGTGAAAATAAGCTTTAATCAAAATCGGCCAAAAAGTACTAGTATTTCACTGATGTAGTTTTTCAGTTTTTTTCGATTTTTCTCAAAATGAAAGGGCTTTTTACCATTCTTCAGGCCCAGGACCGAGCCCGCCCGAATTTTTTCAAATCCGCCCATTCCCGCCCGAGAATTTAGCCAATGAATAAATCGAATGTCTAGCAATTTTTTAAATAAAATTTGCATTTGCATGCCCGTCAGAAATTAAAATAATTTATTTAAAAAGTTTTATTCTTTTGATATTTTCCCGAAAACTGAATTGTTTTTGAAATAATCTACAGAAGAAAACGACATTTTTCGTAAAAGCAAAGAAAAATCCAAAAACAAAATCATACAGGGGTCATTAAAAAACATGTAAATATAAACAAATTAGCTGAGAAAATTACTGGATGGATGAATTTTGCCTCGCCATAGAAATTGCTTCGCCGAAGGCGAGCATGGGGGTCCAGGGGCGGAGCCCCCTGGAAAATCTGCGCCCTAGTTGAGCTTCGCCCCCCGCCCTCAAAGGCTGGTTACGCCGCTGG
>JAKCPI010011936.1:0-15947 GCA_023213315.1 Euborellia annulipes | reverse complement strand
GTAAATAGGAGATTTTTCTCTTTGATTTTTATTTTTTTAAATTTTAGTAAACTAATAATTTTTCTCCCTTTGAATACTCATCGCCCCCCAATCGCCCCCCGCTTATTTATCGCCCCCCTGAAAACCCAAATCGCCCCCGAGGGGCGATCGCCCCCAGGTTGGGAACCACTGGTCTAGATTTTTGTAAGATGTTTTCTATGAATGAAAAAAAATGTAAAATAATATACATAATACTATTGTTTCCACTTTGACCTTAACCTGTTGATTGTAAAAAATTGTTTCACAAGCCTAACGATGACCCTCTGTGGCCGAAACCAGAAGGTTAGCACTAGCTGGTCGTCGGAATAAAAATTTTCACCAAAAAAAATAAAGTCATCTTTATTGAATTAATTGCCTAGCACCAATAGGAAATAAACTTCCTGTGTGTATATATATCAATATAATCCTACATCTCCTGGATTCCATGAAAATGTACTAGACATATATACCCCTGGTATATATAGAAAGTATTGGATTCATGTCAAAAATTCGATGTCGAGATTTTGATGGATACACACGTTTTGAGGTCCTCGGAATCAAAAAAAGTGGTTTTCGCGACCCGATCTGTCTGTGTGTGTCTGTATCCAACTTTAAGCATGAAGGAATTGACCTAGGAGGTTGAAATCTGATATTTAAGTTAGGCACCCGCATAGGGCGTGACATAAAGCTTTTAAACAAAATCAGTCAAAGAGTACTTTATCGATGTACTTTTTCAGTTTTTTTCTATTTTCTCAAAATTTTGATTAAAATTCAAAAATCAATTATTTTTTAGATGCTCTTTAAAATGTATATTCTCATTTTGCCATTGGAATCTTCTGAAGACCACTTTACTCTAGTACTTCATAGGAAAGATAGGAGAAATGTTTGCCATGGTAGCAAAATATAAATATTTTCCCCCGTTTATAAATTTTACATCTTGAATTCTAATATATCGACGGAAGCTAAATATATGCCGACAAAAAAATTCTGGTGTCAAACTCTTGCCGAAGGGCAAGTTGTGTGCTGTGCGCCAGTTACCCACCAGATTTTTCAACTACTACCAATAATAATAAAAAAATCTGTTGAATTTACTTTGAAGGATTACATTACCCTTTTAACATTCAAGCCCCCATAATCCTCTATTAGTGGTAACAGAGGCCTAGTATTAAAATACTTAAATTTCTCATCCACAAAAAAAAAAAAAAAAATTGGGCAAGAAAGAATGTTTAAAAAAAATGTCCGATGGGGGAGAAGGGACACTTTTTAATACTAATCTCTTTAGTGTTAAAAGCGTTTGCGAGAGGAGGCTATCAACAAAAAAAAAAGGGGTAGAAATACTCGTAAAAAAAAAAAAAACGCATATTCATGTTTAATTGGACATCAGAGGGGTCTCTCGCGTTATATCCAAGGGAGAGGGCAAACCGAAACGTTCTGCGAATCTTTTTTCTTATTAATGACCCTGAGGATTTGATTTAAATGATAAAATATTGGACATTTATTTTTCATAGGGCTTTTTAAGCTGTTCAAATTGCTTTGTTTAGATAATTTAGCTGATCTTATAAAACAGGGGGTGTTGTTCAACTTGCAAGGCCTTGCAAACCGCCAGTTGGACAACGCAGTTAGAAGCCCTGGTTATAAAATTATCGGTCATTTTTTTTTTAATTATCATATTGAATTTATATTTTATAATATTGTTGTAAAGGGAGGCTCGCTGGTTTAGTGAGCTAGGGTGTCGGCTTCTACAAAGAAGATCCCTGTTCAAATCCTTGGTGTGCGGGATTTTTTCATTAAATAAAAATAAGTTATTTATTTAATGAAAACAAATCCTCAAGCAGGCACTGGATTGGAATATTGGATCTCACCACAATGGCCCCCAGGCAACTCTACGAGGAGAGGGAGTTGCTGTGACATCCCGTCCTGTGGAAGGGACGTAAAGAAGATTCCTCCGTGATGCATTCTTCGAAAGGAGTAGGCCACACGCCGGTGATGAGGGAGTCCCTCCTCAAACTAGGACATCCTCCATAGCATAGAAGAGGTTGGATATAAGGACCCGATTGGAACCAGAAATAAGGATTAGTTCACTAGCTAGAGACGAAAGCAGGAGGAGGGGCTACAGAGAGAAAATGATTTTAACTTCACGGGGTGCCGGTAGATGACTACGGCCAGAGGCCGGTTGGGTTTGAGGTGTGTGTCTTCGTGCAAGAAAGCACCTCGGGTAAATAAACGGGGATCCCGATCGGAATTTCAAATAAATAAATAAAATATTGTTGTAAAGTACCTCTAGTGTAAATATTGGAATGAAGAATAATTCATGAGCGTTTTTTTTTTTTTTTTTTTTTTTTTTTTACGCAAAAATAAAATGGCAAAATGTTTTATGTTACACGTATTTGAAAGAGAATTTTTCGCTAGCCTGAATAGTGAGTTAATATTTTTTTAATATTATTGATTTTTTGTGTATTTTCAGGTCATCAAACTGGAATATCTAGCCGAAAAAAAAACGTTGCTTTTTTTGACAGCATTTGCTTTTTGAATTTCAAACTGCTGGTGAAATTTGTGCTCGAGAAGTTGTAAAACTCGCCGTTGGTTGATCTCAAGACGAGTCACAAACCAGTCGAACAATTAATAAGCAAATACGATTTTGTTTTTTTTTTTGTTTGTTTTTGAAGGTGATTAATGCCAGTTTTTTTTAATCACATTCCATCTTCTCGGCCAATTCTCTAGTCCAGCGGTTCCCAACCCCTGGGCCGCGGACGTCTAAGGAAAAATAAAAATTATAAAGCTATATAGTATATAAGTTGATGAGTGGAATGGAGTCACCCAAGCTAAAAATAAAAAACAAATTCATTCTGTAAACGGGGGGCTCCCTGGTGTAGTGGGCTAGGATGTCGGCCTCTACAAAGAAGATCCGTGTTCAAATCCTGAACCTGAGGGATTTTTTCATTAAATAAAAATATTTATTTCTCAAGCAAGCCCTGGATTATAATATTGGATCTCACCACAATAGTCCCCAGGCCACTCTACGAGGAGAGGGAGTTGCTGTGACATCCCGTCCTGTGGAAGGGACGTAAAGAAGATTCTCTCTCAGTGATGCATTCTTCAAAAGAGAGTGCTGAGGGAGTTCCCCTTCAAACTAGGACATCCTACACAGCATAGAAGAGTTAGATAAAAGGAACCAGGTGGAGCCAGAAATAAGGATTAGTTCTCCCTATTCACTAGCTAGAAATGAACGCAAGAGGAGGAGTTAGAGATAGGAAATGATGTAACTTCACGTGGTGCCGGTAGATGGCTACGGCCAGAGGCCGGTTGGATTTGAGGTGTGTGTCTTTATGCACGAAAACATCTAGAGTAAATAAACGGGGAATTTCAGAAAATAATAATTTATATATGCCTAAAAGTTGAATGAAATTTTAGACCGACCGTCAATAGCAATCAAAACCAAAACTAAAAGGACTGTTTTGAAAAAAAAAGATCCATTCTTCATTAAAAGGATATATTATTTATCAAGTTCTAACTCTACTTTAATTAATAATTATTTTTAATTGGTTATATTAGAACAAAAACTTGTGGATTCGTTCATTCATTGAATCCCCTTTTGCAGCTGCAAGTCATTTATTTTTGAAGGCAATCGATCCAAATTTCAACGACTTAATAGTTGAGAAGCCAAAATGTCTCTTTAATAAGTTACCAGTCTAGTTAAGTTAAGCCCCGAAAACATCTCAATCCTCCGTCTCCCCCATTAAATTTTAATCCATGTAATTAATGTTCAATTTGGATTTAAATTCTAATAAATAAACAAATACTGAATTAATTTACAAACAAGATTAATTATTACTTATACCAGAGTATATATATACACTCTACATCTGAATTTATTATGTAATAATTTTATTTCTTAAAATATATATATATATATGTTAAGGTTCTTTTAATAAATCCTGCTAGCATCTATTAATAATAAATATATACTGCTCCAAGAAATTAACGCACCATTTAAATTATACAGGGTTATTCATAATTCAATGTCACATTTTAGAAGTTTATTGTGAAATAAGTTTTTTACATATCAGTGTAATCAGTGGCGGATCCAGAGGAGTTTCTCGGGGAGGAGGGGATTTGGTGTGACTGGTCGCACAGTACACAATTTTTTCTTATTATCGGTAATTTAAAGGTGCATTATGTATTTGTTTACTAGAATATATATACACATCAAATTTTTAAGTATTTTAAAATATTTATCACAAATCTCGGGGGAGGGGGTAATTACTCCCTTTGGTGTGATTGATATACCAAAAGAAGGCCTCTCCAAGTTTTTTTTTGGCATATTTTACAAATATTCTATCTGTGCGCTTTTGGATATACGGCAGACATCCGGTCCAATTCCCGCATCACATGTTACTGTCGATCGATTGTTGCTATCGCTGCTGTAATGCGATTTCGGAGATCATTCAGTCAGCAGGAAGTGGTGGAATGACGACCCTATACTTCACAAATCACACGGGGGTTAAGTCTGGGGCGGGAGGCGGACATCTCAACAATGCGGCATTGTTTGTGTTATCACTCTCAAAATTATTTTAGCTTTTTCCTGATATATTTTCTATTAAATCCATTTCATCGGTTGTTTCGTTAGTCAGAACGGAGTTATTATTATTTTGAAATTCCTATCGGAATCCCCGTTTATTTACCCCAGGTGCCTAAGGCCACTAGCCGAAGCCATCTATTGGCACCCCGTGAATTTGCCTTATTTTCTATCTCTAACTCTTACTGCGTTTGTTTCGAGCTAGTGAACTAATCCTTATTTCTGGTTCCGCCTGGTTCTTTTTATCCAATTTCTTCTATGCAAGGGAGGATGTCCTAGATTGAAGAGGGACTTCCTTAGCACTGGTGTGCAGCCTACTCCTTTCGAAGAATGAATCACAAGATAAAGTGACCACATTTTTTGAGAAAAGCGGAACAAATGGGATGAAATTAGCCGAAAGCTTAACCACAAATCATTTGAACTTTTTTTTTTTTTTTTAGGTACGAATCTGAACGTCCTGAATTCGTTTTTTTTTTTAGTATACGAGTATCGTCCTCTCTTTTCCTTTTCGAAAAAATGGGACAATTTTAAAAAACGGCGGAACGCGGGACAGTCCTCCAAACTCCCGCCAAAATAGAGACATGTGGTCATCTTACACTAAGAGAGAACCTTCTTTACGTCCCTTCCACAGGATGGGATGCCACAACTGCCTTTCCTCGTAGAGTTGCCTGAGGGCTATCTTGGTGGGATCCAATATTGCAACCCATAACGGTGTTTTAAGGGGATTCCTTTAATTATCTAACCGTGATTTAGAGGTGTTAGTTCATTATAAATGGATTATAAACGGATTAATCACTAATAGTCTAAAATAGAGGGTGTTCTAAAAGAATGGAAAACCCTATTGGCTTACCAACTTCAGTTCAATCAATACTTAACATCGAACTTTCTAAAGCAAAATTATTGAAAACTGCAAATTTTAAAATGAAACGAGTTTTAAAGAAATAAAAGAATTCATATTCAAATTTATTTATTTTTAACTGGCAAGCAACGTTTTTCTTTTTTTATAATAAAATTTTGTTTATTTTTATCATATTGTATTTATTTGTAAATTAATTATTTTCCTCTCTAAAATCAATTTATTCATATTTTTTTTTTTTGTTATATATATATATATATGAAAATAAAATATTGTTTTTAGAGATAAAAAGAAATATAAATTTATAATTGATTTATAGAGAAATCAAGAGATATGAATAATAAATAAATCATAGATAAATTCTATTTCAATTTCAAATATTTATTAAATTTACATTACATTAACGAAATAAAAAAAGAATAAATGACTTTCTCGTATTCTCTACAATTTTCCAAACACGTCTATTATATCGCCACCTTAATTTTCCGTTCTCGACGGGCGCGTTTTTCTCCACTCCCTCGTTACGGCTCTGTTCTTTCATATCAAATCTATATTTTTTTTTTTATTTAATATATAATAAAGATTTTTTATATATTATTATTGTTCCTATCGGGATCCCCGTTTATTTAACCGAAGTGCTTTCGTGCACGAAGACACACACCTCAAACCAAACTTAGCCATCTACCAGCCAAGGACGGATACAAGGGGGGGGGTAAAGGGAGTAATTACCCCTCCGAGATTTGAGAAAAATATTTCTTTTGGGGAAAAAAATTGTATTTTTAATATAAAATTTTAAAAACATACTTAAAAATTTGATTTGTATATATATTCTGTAAACAACTACAGAAAGCACCTTTAAATTACCGATTATAAGAAAAAATTGTGTGCTGTGCGACCAGTCATACCAGATTACTCCCCCCCTCCGAGAAACTCCTCTGGATCCGCCACTGCTACCAACACCCCGTGAAGTTCCAATCTCTAATTCCTCCTCCTGCGTTCATTTCTAGCTAACGAACTAATCCTTTTTATGCAACCTCTTTTATGTTATGGAGGATGTCCTAGCTTGAGGAGGGACTCCCTCAACACCGACTCCTTTCGAAGAATGCATCACTGAGAGGGAAGCTTCTTTACGTCCCTTCCACAGGACGGGATGTCACAGCAACTCCCTCTCCTCGTAGAGTTGCCTGGGGGCTATTGTGGTGAGATCCAATATTCCAATCCAGTGTCTGCTTGAGGATTTGTTTACAATATTTTAATATTTAATGAAAAAATCCTGCAAGCCCAGGGTTTGAACACGGATCTTCTACAACAACGAACACCCTCCCCTACATTTATAATTATTTTAAATAATAAATTAATAACACCGTTTACGTGCACATATCTGTCTATGTTGATTGTTTTATTCAAGACTCTGTCCCAAAAGGGATAGATGTCGGGTCGAGATGATGGCATAATGTCGCAAAGGGGGGATCCTTCTCTCTATTTTTCATCAAAATGTCACAATTGACGTGAACGTCTCATTCGGTCGGTGTAGGGGCGAGCGCGTCGGTTAACTCATTTTGATGAATGGTTTTTCGGGTACGAGATAACCGATAAACACTTGTGTGAAGGATGACCATCGGCGTGGTATCAATCAACCCTCCTTGCATACGACAGCGGCGGCGGCGGCCTCTATAATATGAACTCAACTCTAAATATATGAAAGGGCTTGTAGATTTGTCTCTCTGTGTGTGTGTGTGTGGGCATCAACAAGTGTAGGGCGTCGCGACGGCACCTGCCCCTTTTGCCTGTCTCGGGTTTCCAAAACCCACCACCCACCCCTCTGAGTTGTTGGGGGAAAAAACACCAATCAACCTTCAACCAATATTACATGAGATCGTCTTTAAATTATTTACAAAAAAATAAAAAACAAGACTATCATTAAATATTTATATTTTACAATCGATTCAATGTACACAAGTATATCATGTTCAAGTTCAAGAGCCGATTATTTATTAACACTGGCCTTCAAAATAATTTTTTTTTTTTTTTCAGCTGAATGGAATATTTTTTTTATGAATTAGAGTTTTTTTTAGTGTGCTGAATCCAAAACTGATCACTAAAGACCGGACAAAAAAAGCATAAAAATATGAAAAAAAAAATGATTCAATAAACATAAAATTTAATAAAAAAAAAAGCATCTCATAAGCAACCTACTCATACCAATGGCGGATACAAAAGGAGGGGGGGGGGGGGGTAAAGGAGGTAATTAATTTTAATATAAAATTTTAGAACAGTATTCCATTTAAAATCTCATGCACAAGGTAGATACAAGATACATTCTTGGTTTAATAAAAAGATGACAATTATAATTTATATATGGACCCTGTTATGCATTAGTGTGTCAAGCACGGAATATTGATTCAAATGCTATAATTGATAGTATTTTTTATGAAATATGTCCTAAAAAAATTTATATTTAATGTTACTTGCACAATTGACAAAAAAAAATTATATATAATCCAATGAAAACAAAAAACTTGAAAGAATTCGTCAAATATTCAAAAACTTTAATGTTAATTTTCTCAAAACTCGGTAGCTGGCGCTTGACACACTAATGCGTAACAGGGTCCATATATGAAATATATTATATATATATTTCTCTATTATTTCAGAGCGTATAGGGGTTCTGAATTAAAGAAAAAAAAATATATATATATTTTATATATATAAATTATAACTGTCATCTTTTTATTAAACCAAGAATGTATCCCAGATAGCACAGTACGTCTTATGTACGTACATAAGACGTACTGTGCTATCTGGGATCTACCTTGTGCATGAGATTTTACTCAGAAATTTATTATTATTTATGGGTTTTTTTCATTAAATCTTAAAAAAATTATTAACATTAAATAAAAAAAAAAATATTTGCCCTACGAAATATATGGTTTGATCAAAGAGTCTTCCACTTCGAAAATGTACATATTGGAAGTGAAAGACTCTTTAATCAATTCGTATATTTTGTAGGACAAATATTTTTTTTATTTTTTTAAGATTTAATGAAAAAAAACCCATAAATATGGAAGTTACTTGGGAAAAATTTTCCTCAGATGTTGTAGGATATCGAAAAGAAAAAGAAAAAAAACTTTCTTTATTCAGGATCATTTAATGACTGAGGCAACCAGTTACACATTCAGGTTTCGGCTTTTTACAATGCCATCTACGGGCCTAAAATTTATAAAATTACAGTTGAAGAGATACATTTGTTTTTCAATATTATAAATAATACATGGAAGTCAAATTCTTCCCAAGTAACTTCCATATCCTTGCAAAATTTAAATTTAAATTAAATATACAAATATGTATATTTAATTTTAATTTACAAAATGTTTCAACGAGAACCAAAGGTTTAAAGCTTACATTTAAGGTGCGATCACACCGGGACTGGATTGGGTGTTTACTGATTAAGGTTCAGGAAGCAAATTCTCCCCCCTCCCCCTTCAAATCACGTCCCTGAATCGAAACTGCTTGCACCCGTGCTTTGTCTTAATGAACGAATATCGTTGCAAATAATATGCTAATTCAAAGTACTTGAATTTCTAATTTCATAATAATTATGAAAGTAATAATTACTTTTTGATTTCAGAAAGGCGTTCGTTTTGCGAAATGCGATACCGACTGGGCAATTGCTCTCTATAAATCTTCTACAACATGATTGGACAAGAACAAATGGCGCGCGAATGTGATAAACGGCCTGTGATGGAAAATATCATTGTGCATTTTGTACAAGCAAAAACTAAATGAATTCATTCCGAATAAAATATCTAGGTAAATGTACAGTGAGGGACAATATCAAGTGCCACTCATGTGATTATTTCATTGTTTTTATAAAAGAAAATGAAAATCTTTTTGAACCATGAGAGTTTCCATTAAAAAATATATATTTTTTTTAAACAATGAAATAATCACAAGTAGAAAACGCATGGGTGGGACTTAATATTGTCCCTCACTTTACTTTTCATATATGATTTGAGATGGGAGTATTTTTATGACAAATCACAAGTAGTATGTCAAAAAAAAACTTTATGATAAGTTTGACCCTTTAAAAGACTTGACTCTCGGTCTCTCTCATGTCCAGATCAACAGTTTAGTAAATAATATCCGAATAGGCTTTATGTTTAGAGAGAATGCCTTTCGTTTTGCCAACCGGCGGAAATAACCTCCTGCTCATTTTGACATTTCAAAATAAACGGGGCGCAATTTCCATTTGGTAAACTTTCAAAGGGATTATTTATTCTAATCTATTTATCGTTTCTACAACTTAAAATGTTCAGACATAAATTATCAAGATTTAAAAAGATTTTTTTTTTCTTTGAAAAAGAAAAATTCCTTTTTTTTATCCGCGTTAAGAATGAATAATTTATGTACTATAACGCTCTCTCTATATGTACAGAAGTTTGAGTCCACATATCGCTCATTTGCTGCAATAACGTCAGAATTCAAAAATCGCCCTTATTTATTTGAAATTCCTATCGGGATCCCCGTTTATTTACCCGAGGTGCTTTTGTACGAAGACACACACCTCAAACCCAACCGGCCTCTGGCCGTAGCCATCTACCGGCACCCCGTGAAGTTACATCATTTCCTGTCTCTAACTCCTCCTCCTGCTTTTGTCTCTAGCTAGTGAACTAATCCTTATTTCTGGTTCCACCCGGTTCCTTTTTATCCAACCTCTTCTATGCTAGGGAGGATGTCCTAGTTTGAGGAGGAACTCCCTCAGCACCGCCTTTCGAAAAATGCATCACTGAGAGGGAACCTTCTTTACGTCCCTTCCACAGGACGGGATGTCACAGCAATTTCCTCTCCTGGTAGAGATGCCTGGTGGCTATTGTGGTGGGATCCAATATTCCAATCCAGTGCCTGCTTGAGGATTTGTTTACATTAAATAAATATTTTTATTTAATGAAAAATCCCGCACGCCAAGGATTTGAACGGGGATCTTCTTTGTAGAAGCCGACACCCTAGCTCACTACACCAGCGAGCCCCTCAATCGCCCTTAGTAAGGACAAAGTAAAAAAAGCAATCTTTGAAAGGGAGTCGGTGCTGAGGGAGTCCCTCCTTAGCATAGAAGAGATTGGATAAAAGGAACCAAAAATAAGGATTAGTTCACTAGTTAGAAACGAACGAAGGAGGAGGAGTTAGAGATAGGAAATGATGTAAATTCACGGCTTGCCGGTAGATGGCTACGACCAGAGGCCGGTTGGGTTTGAGTTGTGTGTCTTCGTGCACTTCGGGCAAATAAACGGGGATCCCGATAGGAATTTCAAATAATAATAATAATAATTTAGCTAAAAATTTTACAATTATGTCACAATTGCAAGAGTCGGCTAATTATTCCACTGGATTGACTTAGAACGTAACACTTTAAAAGTCCCGTGAGCTTTTATAAATTAGTTTAAAAGATAAAAGAGTTTTTTTTTCTCATATACAATTTATAAACTTCGTTTTTTTTATTTAAACTTTAATTTTATGATGAATTGTGAAACGATGATGTCAATATTCTTGTCTTGTCTATGTCTTGAAGTTTACAAGCGACTTTTCGGTATATTTCATGAGCAGTTAAAGGATACGTGGAATAAGATGTACACCTATAACTTTTAAGGCTTAAAATTTCCGGGGTCAGCTATAAATATTGATGGTGTGTGTGTGTGTGGGGGGGGGGTTTATTAAAGGGTTATAAAGTTATTTCCTTGTTATAAAATATTTTTTGCATAAAGAATATACAAAACTTTTAGGGGTAGGGGGGGGGAGGAAATACGAGACGAGAGACGATCTCTGATGAATAATAGAATGTCTTTCGAAAAAAAAAAAAAAAAAATTCATCCAATTTTATAAAATCTATTTTAATAAACATGAAGAAGGCATAAATAAAAAAAAAAAATTATAATAAACGGACAACAACTTTAATTAGACAAGCGAAATGAAATTAACATCTAAATTTACTCAATCAGAGAAGTTTTCAAGAAATTTTTGAAAATAAAATGAATTTAAGAAAAGAAAGAAAGTTTATTTAAAAGACATTATTGTGCGTGAAGCGAAAGAAAAATAATAAGCATTACCGCCAGTGCTGTAAATAGCTTTGGAAATGAAAAAGGTGCAGCAAATAAAGAGAGCCTTTGGATCAGTAGCGTAACGTTTTTTAGCTGGGCCCCCCCGCATACCTTTATTTCGGGCCCCATTAATAGACCATACAAAAAAAATTTTTAAAATACCGTATATCCCTGAACCCTGAGGGCCCGGGCCCTCTCAAAGAGAAATTTTCATTAAATTTTTTTTATCTAAATTTTTCCGTTTTTATCGGAGCTACAGATTTTTAGCCCGGCCCGGCCCGTGGGCCCCCCAAGGTCCGGGGCCCCCCGCATCGCGGGGTCTGCGGGGGCGTACGTTACGCCACTGATTTGGATGCCAAATGCCGAAAGGAAGACGTTTCGGACAAAATTTTATTTGTCCATCCTCAGTGCTTGTTGGTTTATAAACCAATTAGGCACAAAGTTGTCATTGTTGTCGCGGCACGAATTTGTGCACATGTATATTTTTTATAAAATCAGGCGAGTGTCAATGTTTTGTGAGAATCTATAAGATAATTTTATATATATATATATCTTAAAGAATCTCACAGAACATTGACACTCTCCTGTTTTTATAAAAAAAATATACATGTCCACAAATTCGTGCTGCGACAACAATGACAACTTTGTGCCTAATTTATAAGCCAACGAGGACTGAGGATGGACAAATAAAATTTTGTCCGAAACGTCTCCCTTTCGGCATTTGGCATCCAGAGGCTCTCTTTATTTGCTGCACTTGCTCTTTTCCATTCCTTAACTTCGACAGCAACTTTACTTATTTAATATAATATTTAATTTGATATCAAATGTCCGGAAACTTCCTGATGGGTTCATACATAAGACCGAGAATCCCCGCTAGCAGCCTAGGATGTCGACTTCTACAAAGAAGATCACTGTTCAAACCCTGGGCTTCACAGGATTTTTTCATAATCATTATGCAAGAACTTGGAATATTGGATCTCATCACAATAGCCTCAAGGCAACTCTACGAGGAGAGTTGTGGAAGGAACGTAAAGAAGATTCTCTCTCGTGATGCCTTCTGAGGGAATTTCTCCTCAAACTAGGACATCCTCCCTATCATAGATGAGCTTGGATAAGAGGAACTAGAAATAAGGATTAGTTCACTAGCTAGAAATGAACGCAGAAGGAGGAGTTAGTTAGGAAATGATCTAACTTCACGGAGTGCCGGTAGATGGTTACGACCAGAGGCTGGATGGGTTTAAGGTGTGTGTGTCTACGTGCACGTAATCACCTCGGGTAAATAAACGGCGATCCCGATAGAAATTTCAAATAAATAAATCAAACCTCACCATGGACCGAGAGTATTTCGTTCCTTCAAAGACTAGTTCAATTATAAACAAATACTGAGAATCAGATTCGAAATTTTATTAATAAAGTGAGAGAAAATGTTAGAATACTATTTTCGATTTTCCTGATCTTATAATATAATTTTTTTTTTTTATTTGATTTAGCTTTTAACACGCTTCTTGTGAAAGATTTTTGCATAGAAAGGCAAAAATATCTATATATTAATATCAAAGCAAAGCTTTTCTCTTTTTTTTTTAGCCTGCAAAGGAAAAATAACAAGTTATTCAAAGACTAACGAAAATGATGACGCATGATTCTGATATTTTTTTTCCTTTCCAAGATGAGATGAAATCGGTTGAAGAAAAAAAAAAGAAATTTTATACCATTATTATCGGACAAAAGTATAATTAGAAAGTTCACTAATGATTAATTATTGTGACTCTGAAAGTTATCTGATTTATTCATGAAAATCACATGATCTTCGAAAAAAAAACAAAAACTCACTCACTCAAGGGGGGGGGGGGGAAGGAGGTAATTACCCCCCACCCCCGAGATGTGAGAAAGATATATTTTTTTTTTTGGGGGAAAAATTGTATTTTTAATATAAAATTTTAAAAACTAATATTTAAAAATTTGATTTGTATATATATTAATGGTAAACAACTACAGAATGCATGTTTAAATTACCGATAATAAAAATTGTGTGCTGAGTGACCGGTCACACCAGATTACCCCCCCACCCCCATTTTAAATGTTGACTGCTTGAAATAAACTATGGTTATTTTTCAAAATTTTAATCTCATATTTGGACATTTTATACACAATAGAGAATCCTAAATAAATACAAAATTTCATAAGAATTGAAAAAATGTGTAAAAAGTTCCAAAGGGGGATGGATCTCCTTTTGAATTGAAATTAACATGTAAATCCCCGTACGGGGTTTTAACTTGGCTCTATGGAACGAAGAGCCGGAGAGTGAATTTGAAAAATCTGAAATAATACATCAGTAAAGTGTAGTTCAAAAAATTTTCACAAAATATTACTGATATACCTTTTAAAAGAGTATCTAAATAATAATTGATTTATTTGAATTTTAATCTAAAAATCTGGTGTGATGGTCGAACAGCACACAACTTTCTCTTACCTTCGGTAATCAAAAGTTGTGTTCTGTGCTTGTCACACCAGATTTTTTTGATGATTGGTTGATCTTAGCAAAACCTATCTATTTTAATTGTGCATATTCGATTCATTCGAAAAAAAACATACTAGCACCCAGAGGCGTACCGAGAGGGGGGGGGTGCGGTCCACCCCAGGCCCCGAGCCGGCATAGGCCCCCAAATATTTGTCTTTCCCCGGTGCCCGCCGAAAACCCAAAAATTTAAATAAAAAAAAATTATTGAAAATTTGTTTTTAAGAGACCCCGGGGCTCTCAGGGCTCGGCGAAAAAGTAAATTAAAAAAAAGAATTATTGTCTTTGAGAGGCCCCGGGCCCTCGGGGTTCAGAGATATACGGTATTTTAAAAATATTTTTATCAGGAATGAAAGTTAAAAGAAAACGCAGCCAAAATTTTTTCTTTAAAAATATATTTTAACAGCTGACGTTTCGGCTTTGGTCAAAACCATCCTCGGAGCTTTTATCGGTCATTATAGACATTTGGTATTAATTTAGGATATAACATCAGGGAAAAAAAGTCTTCAGTTCGAGAAAAACTTTTTCCTTCTTCTATCACCAATACAATACAATATATTTATTTTTTTGTGCCTAATGTAATAATTGACTCAGGACAGTACAATTTCATCTAACTTTCATTCCTGATACAAATTCCAACAGTCATAAAATACTCTTATACTAAAAAATATGTTGTGTATGGCGGAGGGGGAAATATAAAAATAAGTTCAACCCTCCCCCCCCCCCCCCCCCGAAAAATTCAATATACACCTCTGGTACAAAATGTATATAGGCGCTCTCTTTTAGTGACGCCCCAGGCTTCCAACTGTCTCGGTACGCCTCTGTTTAACCATGACAATATCCTCACTGGGATGGATTGATATGAAAAAATGTGGTACAGAAAAATAATAGGAAAATTAGATTTCTAATTATCTAACCTATTAATTTTATCCAATTATAACCTCCTAACAAAAAACAAAGAAATTTAAAATATAACTTTCAATATATAAAGCAAATGCATTTTAAGAAAAAATTAATTATTAATTATGGAGTATTAAAAATAGGAAAGACACTTTGATAACATCCCACTTGTCAGATCAGGGGGATTGAAAGAAGCACTCCAAGCGGCGAGAGTTCGAACTAACTAAAAACATGCTTGTTGTATGATTTGATTCTCGTATGCACGTGACATTCAAGTTCCAAGAATGCTTGGTTCCAAGAAAAATGGATATTCCTAGAAATCTAGTTTAATAATGAATTATTAAAATGATATAAAACATTTATATAATAAAAAAAATAAGAAATAGGATTTTTATCAAATACAAATTTATATGGTAGAAAATTTTAGGATACCCAATTTTACAAGAGAATAGAGAAAGTGAGACGAATTAAATATTATAAATACCATTAATAAATAATCCTGAGTCGACCCCGCAGTGTGAGAATCAGACGAAGAAGATGACGACCATTAATCCATTATCCAAAAGCACTAATTAAAACACTGATGAACACTAATAATCACAAAATAAAAAAAAAACTTTTAATAAAAAAACGCGAGTAAGAAGTGAATAAATGGCGCGCGAAAAGCCAACTGACTCTTGATCAAAAAGGAGCAGGGGAGATGGCGCGTAGAATGAAGGCATTTTTTTAATACGACAACAGCGCCTCAATCGGCGTATGAATGAAACATTCCCACTTCTAGCCCCCCTAACCCTCTCATCCTCATCCCTTGCTTATTATAATTCCAGATTTTTTATTTAACCTAAAAAGCAAATGTCAAATTACTTAAAATGTATATTTATTTATTTTTGGCCGTGAATTCTAAAGTTTATCATTTTAAATAAAAAAAATTAATTGATTAAGGATTCAAATTATTTTTTTACAAAAGGATCTAAATATAAACAAAAAAAT